>PVJX010003456.1:0-16222 GCA_004027295.1 Dolichotis patagonum | reverse complement strand
ATTGTTTTGTTTATTACCTTCATTATCTGTTTAGTTATATTTTTTGTGAGCCCACTGGCTACCTCATTTGTCTGTTTTTTAATCTCTTCTGTTAGCCTTCCAAATAACTCAGCTGTTTGGCCTTTACTTCTCTCATCAAGGCTCTTTGAATTAATTGGCTTTGAGGTAGAGTTAGGGGTACGAGAGGCATTTTGTTGCTTTGTCTTTTCATGTTTCTATTGGTTTTTGTTTGGTTAGTTTTGTTTTGTGCTAAGGTTTGTGAGTTGATTATAGTGAAAGTCTTTGCTGCTAAAATGGAAAGATCTTTACTTAGTCTACTTTTTGGTGATGTATTGAGGGCATGGCTAACTATAGTGCTTTGCCTCTGTCCTGAGATCCAATCAGTATGGAAGGGGGAGGCAGGAGGGGGGATGTGATGGGGGATGTAGTGCAATTGGTTCGGTATTAAGTTCTCTGAGAATGGACTATATGGTATTGTTAATATTGCAAAGGTAACCTGGGTTACCTTTGGGTTAGCCTACAGGGAAAAGTCATTAATAGCAATAACCATGTGACCCTGGTAATAGCAAACAAATCAGCAATAATAAAATCAATAATAAAAATAAATTTTAAAATAAAATTAAAAATAAAATAAAATAAAAATAAAAAAATAATAAAATCATCCAAGACATAGTGGACATTTACATACCATAAGAACTAAGAAGGTATCACCCTTAACCTTAGTGAAGAAATCTATGGTTATAGTATAAATCCTAAGACAAACCAAATATTGACAAACAGCAAATATCTACTAAACTTGATAACTGTACCTCCACTAATGATAGAAAAGACTTCCACAGTAGTAAAATAGAGTCAAATAACTATCTAAAGATTGATAAAGCTTCATAGTTATACTATTGAAGATATAGGGGCTGGGAGTGGCAGAAAGCAAAAAGAAATTTTTGAAAAATTAAACAATGAGAGATGTAAAGGAGAAGAGAAAACTAAGACAGAGGATCCTATTATGAAGTAGAAGTATACTAATAGAATGAGATAAAAGTTACAGGAAAAGCAATGAGAAACGGAAGATAAAAGTAAAAAAGAGAAAAAGAAATAATATGAAGAATACAAATAGAAAAAAATGAAAAGAAGAAAAAGAAAGAAAATGAGTCCAAGAGTAAAGTTTTTCTCTGTATTTTTTGAATGTTTCCTTCTAGAATCTGCAGTTCTGGAGTTCAGCTGGTGTTGGTTTTCTCTACCTAGCCTTACAGTCTGTGGGTTTGTGAGGTGCACCCCCTAATCCAGAAGCCTCTCTGTTTAACTCAGGTTGTGGCAGTTGTGTGCATGCTGAGACGTATCCTTGTTCACACTGGTGGGCAGGGAAGGCAATCAGATATAAGGTCTGTGCTGGATGTAGGCAGCAGGGGAAGGGTTCAAGTACTTAATTGTAGCAGTCACTTTCAGACCCAGCAGTTTTTGAGCACAACTCAAGTTGAACTTCTTACTGTAGGGGTTAGAGCCCATGTTCTTCCTGACCTAATTTTAAACTTCTCAAGGGATCACTTTCTAGCCTACTCCCTGTCCATGGTTATCTCCCATGACTGCCTCTCACCCAGTCACTGTGGAAGGGTAACACTGGGAACCCTAAAGTGAAATTTTTTTTTAGTTAAGTCCTCAATTTAAACAATCAATTCCTTCCCAACATGCTATCTGATCAAGCATTCTGTGGTGATATAGTGGGTACTAGTGCTTGACTCTGTCTGGCTGTTGGCTGCCATGTAAAAGGGGTCCTTGTGGATCAAAACCCCACATTATTTTATGGTTTGTGAAGGCTGTGGACTCCACTTCCATTTTTCCCTGGATCTTCCAGCTCCAGGTGCTTACCTTGCTTCTGGGTGCCCAGTTTCCTTCCCCACAAGCTTCAAGACAGAGAGAGAAAGAGAGAGAGAGAGAGAGAGATTGTTTCCTTCCTATTTTTCTCTGTTGTGGACTGTTTTTCCAACTTCTCTGTAGCTTCTAATATTTCCTGTTAGTTCCTTCCTAATTCCTGGTGGTCTGCTTCTCTTTTTTTCTTTGACAAGTTGTCATTTTCCAGTGTTTGCATTCTGGATCTTGGAGAAGCTGAATTTTGCTACCAATCACCACTCTACCATTTTCTTTCTCCCCTGTACTCTTAAAGGAAAAAATATGTAAAAGAGTCTTGTGGGCAGGTTCCACTCAATTGTGCTATACACTGTCTACCATCAAATCTAGTCTCCATGTCCATGTTTTCTGGAGTCAAATTTGGATTTCTGAATTATAACAACGCAGGATCTCAGTAGTCCTGATGTGTGCATGTCTCTTGAATGATGGAGTACCCGGAATCATTAAGTATCACCATCTTCTATCACTTTGTCCTCAAGGGTTCCTGGTAGCACGTGTTCATGTTCTTACAGGCATTTTGCTTTGGGCTTCTTTTCTTTGATGTCCCAAGAAAATTATTAACCTAATAGTTTAGTCATCTTCATCCACAAAATTCAAAAAATGTATTTATTATTCAATTTTAAATTGGCTTTGAAGTTTAAAGAAAACTCTGGATCTAAAGCCAAAAAATTATGATGTCTTAGAGAACCTGAGCTGTTTTGCACATAAGAGCAGATGATGATCCACAAGACAGTAGTTCTTTCTCCCTCTGCAGCACTTTTACTCCAGGACCTAGGCAGCCCGGAGAGCATGCAAGAGTAAATTCAAATCCATTTGGTTATTTTGGTGATGACCCTGTGAACATTTAATATATTTTTGTCTTTTTTTTTTTTTGGTCTTTTTGAGACAAGGTCTCACTATACAGTTCAGGTTACCCTTGAGCTCACTTTGTAGCCCAGCCTGGTCTCGAACTCTCAATGATCCTCCTGCCTCAGTCTCCAGAGTTCTGGGATTATAGGCATGTGCCACCATACCCAGATCATCTTCTGTCTTTCTAAAGGCCTAAAGTGGATGTGATCATAAAACATCACATAATGAATTACTTGAAGTAGAATTCTAAAAATAATTCTAAAAACAATAATCCCTTTTGTTCTTACTAGAAATAACTGTTTCATGTATTTTCACTTCCTGGAGAAATCATTAAATAAGAATATTTAGTTGAAAGTATTAGCAAGATAAATTATGGTGAAATAAATATCTGGATATTCATTATTGTCCAAACATTGCTGTATTGTGAGATATAACCTGAGTAAATTAGCTAAATATGATCACAAATAATTTTTGATATCTATTCTGCCTTCTGCACAACTTTCAAGGTATAGGAAATTAGGCTTTTATTGGCTTTAACAAATGATGTGGCATGGTCCCTTATATTACATGTATCTGTACTTTAATAATATCTTTGTCCCTGAATTATCTTAGATTACTCATTTTGAGAGTCCACTGTTAAAAATTGTAGAGAATTAAAAGAACTGATTTTTAAAAAGATGGGAAGTAAAATGGGTGTGCTTCTGAAAATTTTATTAGTTTATGCCTATAGAGAACACCACCAAAATGTATATTTGGCCATTTTATATTTATTTGTTGGGAGTGTCTTTTGTAAAAGGAAAATAAACAATAAAAATTACCGGGAAGAAAGTATTTAAAAACAGCCCCTGTTGCCTGGCATTTTCCCTAATAGGTCTCCACTCTGAAAAAATGTCACAAGCATGCACAGATGTGTCCATGCTTGCCGCATTCCCGGACGTGGGGAACGAACCCACAGAGCCTGGATCACTTCCAACAGGTAAACTATTCACACACAGGAATAAGCAGAGGTTAAATGAAAGTCAAAGGCAGAACTGAAGTCTCAAGTGACATGTAAAATGGAAGGTAGGGTCTGCACTTAACATTTTAAAGCCTGAGTATTTTTCAGCAGAGTAGAGATTTTGACTCTGCCCTTGGTTACTCTTGTGAAACTGCAAGAGTGACCTTTAAAATCTGGCAGCACAGAGCATCTGTTCCCAGGAAGCAGGCGAGGGTACAGTAACAAAAGGGTCATTTACAGAATCATAAGCTACTGGGAGGATAGGAGGTGGCTTGGCTGCTTCCGTGACCTGCCAGCACTTGCAACTGCCATACCAGGAGGGTCCATGGCAGATGGGGGCAGGCGTGGTAACTGCTTGTCCTTAAGAAGGTAACGTGTCTCCTCCCTGTTCCCAAGGCATTTTATCTGCATCTGTTTGCCTGGTTCTGGAAAGGCCCTAGGTGATAGCAGAATTTATTGTCTAACAGCTGACCCTGATTTGAGATCATGTGGTACCTAGAAGCTTCCAGAAGCCCCTAGAGCCATATGGTGGCCTTGTGGTGCACTGGCTTGGAGGATAGGATAAGAGTGACTTTAGCTCTGGAGTTGCATGTGTCCACAGTTCTAGGATGACACTGTGTCCTGAGCCAAGACCTACCAGAGAATATGCTCGTGGAGCACCACTTCTGTCACCCAGGGAAGGGTTGGCCCAGCACATGCAGTGGCTCCAGGTTTCTGGACCTGAGCTTTCCTGCCCCCAAATTCTTCTTCCCACTAGATGGATATGGGTGGCTTGTGCCCCTCACTCTGACTGAGGTCCCTGCTAGCTGATTCGAGAGTCCCTCAGGACATGCATCTAAAAGATATGAAACTTCTTAGTTGAGTCCTGTCAGAACATTAGAGACATGTTGGGAAAATGGGGTGGTTGAGCGTTCTCCACGCCGACACTATACTTCATTAGGGAAAAAAGCACACTGTTC
Organism: Dolichotis patagonum; assembly: GCA_004027295.1. Lineage (NCBI taxonomy): Eukaryota > Metazoa > Chordata > Mammalia > Rodentia > Caviidae > Dolichotis > Dolichotis patagonum. Next base: position 11,515 of record PVJX010003456.1, on the reverse strand, counting down.
ATCCTTAGAAGACCCTACACACCAGCTTAAAAATTTACATTATCAAATAAAGGAAAAGAAGGAAGTATTCATCGTATGTTTCCTGCACAAACTGAGTCACTGGGGAACCAGTCAGACAAGAGACATTTCTCTGACTGGGAAGATGACAGGGTGGGAATGTCGGGCATTCTGGGAACACAGATGAATATTCCTGTGAGCTGATTCACTAACACCATGGTGTCACCCACCAACTAGACCAGAGCCTCTCGGGGCAAAGTTGGAACCTCTCAAATGGACAGGAGGTGGTTGGCACAGGCTCCATGGAGGCGCAGAGCTATGACTGAATGTTGGTCCTAAGCCCCAACTGGATCACAACCTAAAAGTCTGTAAGCTGCATGGGGTTGGGGAATGTTAGAGGACAAGGGCTGGGGAATGTTGGAGGAGTCTTCTTTCCTACACTGTCCAGGACTTGGTTTCTCTCTCAGACCCAATCTGAAGATAGTGGGATGTGGGGTCTGGGCTGCTGACTGTGTTTCCCTTGCTCCAAGCTCCCCTCAAAAATTGTGCTTAAGGAGGATGAGCATGGAGCCAGCCCTCCAAGATGTGATACTTCCCTCCACATGGCTAAAGTACACCTTGGGGCAGCCTTTGCAGATCCTCTCCTGCCTTGGAGACTGGCTCAGAACCAGGGCAGGGAGGAACATTGTGCTGGAGCCCTTTAATGAGTGCAGGAATCATCCTCTCAAAGCACCATCCCATCACCAACATCCTCCTTATTTCAGACAATCCTTTATTTTCACAGTCTTGTATTTTTGTATGATTTCAGGGTCAACAATGCCAACAGCAGCTTTTCCAGCAGATGGCAGCAAAGGGTCTTGTTTCCAGAAAATCTCTGTTTACACTTGTTTTCTGAGAGAAGAAAGAGGGTGTTGTGTTTGATCTGTGAAATTCCACCTCAGTCCCTGAAGGAGAACTGGGCCCAGGACCAGAGCCCTGGTCAGCCTGACGTCATCTCAACAGCCCTTGCCCTTGAAGCTGGCATGCTCAGCCAATTAGGGGCTGCTTAAATGACATCATCTTGGGGGATCTCAAATGGCACAATGGTCCTCAAATGAGAGTTTCTATCTACAAAACATGTCACAGGCAGGAAGTTTTATGAAACTTAATAAATAGGAATCTTTCATCTTGCTTCTTTCTTCTTCTTCTTCTTTCTTCTTCTTCTTCTTCTTCTTCTTCTTCTTCTTCTTCTTCTTCTTCTTCTTCCTCTTCCTCCTTCTTCTTCTTCTTCTTCTTCTTCTTCTTCTTCTTCTTTCTTCTCTTCTTCTTTCTTCTTCTGTTTTGTTTTTTGAGACAGGCTCTCACTATGTAGTTCAGGCTTGTCTTGAACTCACTATGTAGCCCCGGCTAACCTTGAACTCACAGTGATCTTCCTGCCGCAGTCTCCTGACTGCTGAAATTACAGACGTGTGCCACCACCCTCAGCAGATTCTTCTAATTGGAATATTTTTTAAAATATAGGTTTTTAGCTAGGTGTGGGATGCCAAGGACGTGAAGATTGTTGCTAGTTCAAGATCACTCTGGGCTACAAAGTGAGCTCAAGGCCAGCCTGAACTACGTAGTGAGACCCTGTCTCAAAAAGAGAAAAATAAATAAATAAATATAGGTTCTATTATTTTACAATATTTTAAACTCAAAAGTTTGTTTGTTTTAACATCTTTGGACTGGAGGAAATGACCTGACAAATGAGGATGGACATCAAGCATGACAGAGTCCATGGCCCCATCTCCCAGCCCTGCCTACTACGATGGTACTGAGCAGTGACAGTAAGAAAAGTTTGGGAAAGACAATAACCTGCAACAGGCAGACAGCACTTGAGACTGTTCTTCTCATGAAGAACATGACTGTTCTTCTCATGAAGAACATGACTGTTCATGTTCTTCTGCAGTTGATTGCTCTGACACAGTGTCCTCCACTTAGTCAAGAATCCATCCCTAAGCATCAGATCCCCCTACAACATCATCTATTGAGAATCTATTTTGAATGAGAAAAGTAATACTATGACCGAAAATCGGGAGGATACTTGTTACATGGGTTTGAGCATAGAAAAATGCCAACCGGTCTCCTTAAAACACAGCTTTGACCTCCTCATTGTGCCTACCCTAACCCTTTTGTCAATCCTTCAGCTTTGTTTCCTTTTTTTTCTTTTTTTTTTTGTTTTTGAGACAGAGTCTCACTATGCAGTTCAGGCTGGCCTTGGACTCACTTTGTAGCCCAGGCTGGTCTCGAACTTGCAAAACAATTCTCCTGTCTCAGCCTCCTGAGTGCTGAGATTATAAGAGTATGACACCATGCCTGGTTAATTCTTTTTTTTTTTTTTGGTACCAGGGATCGAACTCTTGACTGTGTGCTTGCAAGGCAGGCCCTTATGCCGCTAAGCTAAATCCCCAGCCCCTGCCTGGTTAATTCTTGAGCTTTGCAGATCTCTTTTGCTTTATTACCACCCACCATTCACTCATTGTTTCTCCCTTCCCCACACATTGATTTGCGGTCATGAACTTCTAAACACTCCTCTGTAAATCTTGCTGGAAAGTATGTTCTTGGAGATTTAGATATTAAAATCCTAGAGGTGCCCAGTAGTAGAGTTGCTCTCAAAAGAGTTCCATGGAATCCATCTATCTTGGCTCAGCTTTTGGGGAGGTGACACTGAGGTTCAGCAATCAGCTGTTGGTGGTGCTTGTAGGTGAGGGAAGGTTACTGCCACCCATCCATATTGCCTGGCTTGAGCATGCGGAGAGGATGAGCTGCCTGGACTCTGTAGCTAGGTAAGCTGTGGGAGATGGAGAGCTCTCATGGCACCTTTTGTACCAGCATCATTGCTTCCATAAGTTCCCACCATGTCCACATGGCACTACTCTATTGCATAAGTTCTGAAGTATTCTAAATAGGTATTGATCACCTTGAGGAAGCCAGAAGGAGCCATTAACCCAATGCCCTACAGGCAAAGGCCCTGTTCTGTATTAATGCCTGCTGGCTACATGACTTGCTTCCCCATTTGCTCCTGACTTAATCAATTTTGCCTGAGCAATTACGCTCATAATTTTATTGGTTAACCATAGTTCTGTCCCACCTCATGCCCACCTGCCTTGTGAGTCCCCATTTCTCCCCCACCTTGGACCCAACTCATGTGGTGTTGCTCTGTAAAAGTCCCTAGAAAAGACAGTCTTTGGCAACCCACTTGGGACCCTTTCTGTTTCTCTTTCAGACAGAAGTTTTCTTTCTCTCAATAAATACATTCTACTCTTAACCTCTGTTGTTCCTAAAATTCATTCTTCAGTTTTAGAGAACATGAACTCATATTGGACATCTAGTAGGTTGACAGCTTTTTCCTCTATATCAGGCACACTGCTCCGCAGCAGCAGGAACTGTGCTGTCATTCAAGGCCACCCTAGGGAGGAAAAATATAGAGGCAGGGAGCTGAAGTTATAGTTCAGTGGTAGAATACTTGCCTAGCATAAGTGAGTCCTTGGGTTCAATCCCTGGTATAGTTTCTTTTTTTTAAAGCAAGAAAGAAAGAAGGAAAGGAAAAGAGAAGAAAGTAAAGTAAAGGATGACATTCTGACACATAATACAACATGAATGAACATTCAAAACATGATGAGCAAAACAAGGCAGTTACAAAAGGACAAATGCTGCATGGATTCATTTACATGAGATGAATAGAATGGTCAAATTTATAAAGACAGAAACTAGAATGGGGGTGTTTAGGATTGTACCCAAGTGAGGAGCTGGTGTTTAATGGTTGCACAGTTTCAGTTTGGGAAGATTTAAGATCATGGTGGCACACACTTATAATCTCAGCACTCTAGGAGGCTGAAGGAGGAGGATCATGAATTCCAGCCCAGTCTAGGCAATTTAGTGAATTAGCAAGAACTTCACCAAAAAACTTTAAAAGGCTGTGAGTGTAGGCCCAGTGTGAAGGCCCTCAGTTCAATCCAAAGTATCACCAAAAAAATTGGAGACAGGGAGTGGTGGTGAATGGATGATGTATGCCACTGAAATATGTGAAAATATGTGAAATGCTACTGAAATATGAAAATGATTAAAATAGGGGATTGAAACCAAGATGGCAGAACAGTAAGCAGCAGAGAAAACAGCCTCTCTGAGAGTCGCCATCCAGATGCTGGAATACAGCATCATGAAAGAAGACAAGAAGGAAGGAAATGGGTCCACTGGACTCAGGAAGAATATGAAGTGTGAATTGAAGCTCACAGAGAGAGTGAAGAAAAAAACTTCAATGAAGAAGAAGGTGGTAGAAATAAAAAAAGAAAAAGAAGAAGGGAGGAGGAAGAAGGAGGAGGAGGTAGCCAGCAGCACCTTCTTGAGATGGGACTCACTACACAAGAGGAATGGTTCAAACCTACAGATAGATAGTGATGATGACAGCTGGTGACCCCGGAGGCTTCTGCAGAGAAATGCAGCAGTGGAGGGGAGCAGTGGATGTAGAGGACTGCACTGGCTGGCAGTGAGTGTAGAGGACTTAGTCCTCCTGTAGAGACAGCGATTGACTGGGAGCCATCTTGGAGATGGGCTGGCTGAGCTCAGAACCCAGAACTGCCACCAGCTCCATCAAGCAGCTTCCATCTGGACTCAAACCCATGAAAATTACTCAGCTGGCAGCAGTCCTAACGTGTCTGGTCTTGGGGTAAGCCTGTTAAGATTATCCACTACCCTGCCATAAACCTACTGCTGGCTTGCTGAGAGAAATCGGCATGATTCAAGACTGTCTCCACAGATTGTCTACTAGTGCAAGTGGACTGTTTGTGGTTTTTTTTCTCTTTCTCCTTCATGTTTTTATGAGTCTGAACATGGTTCTTAGCCTGTGGTTCTGTTCTGTTCTTCCCTGTATCTTTTTCATTCAGTCTTCTGCACTAGTTTCCCAAAGTTGGCATGATCCCTCTTTGTCCTTCAATTGTACTTCTAATCTTTTTCCCTTCTTCCACTCTTCTATTTTCTCCTTAATCCATTTCAAATTTTAACCCCTGAGGGCAAAATTGATACATTAAGGAATTGTATACTGCTTATAACTTTCTGGTTTGTTTTATATTTTGTTATGTAATCACAAATCGAGTTCATATAGTTAAAATATGAAAATTAAGGGTTAGCTCAGTTTGTTGTTTTCTAGGCTGTGTTTGATACTATTGGTACCATTATAGCTAAAATCAACATAATTGTTCTAAACAACTATTGGTCCTAGTATTCCATGACTGAGATTGACTCAGGGTCACAGTGCCAAAGAACTAGGAACTGGGCCAAACAAGCAACAATTTCTCATCACCAACATACTGAAGAGATAAGATCTTCCAACAGACTCAAAACTCAGAAACCAGCTATATCTGGAAGGTACCTCAGAGAAGTAGTCACCACCTATGGGTCCTAAATACTAGCAATAAAGCAACCTGCCATAGGCAACTTACAAGCATCACCTCAAGAATTAAATTTTAGAAAAGAGAGAAAAGAAAATGAGAAGACACTATGCAACTCCAGACATCCAGTTCACCAAAGGTAAATCCAGGTGCCAATGAGGTGGGACAATCAGAAAGCCCCCCCACCAGGCTTCTCTGAAGTAGTAACAGCAAAGCAATTGAATGAGGCTCTGGAAAAAATGAAATCAGAAATAATGCCTCAGATAACTACAGAAATTAGCAAAATACACAACATACTTAGTAATGTTAGAGTAGACACAGATTAAAAAAAAAGATGAGCTGAAGAACATTATGGAAACTCAGCATAGGAAAGAAATGGAATCCATAAAGCAGATTCAAGCAGATATCCAGGAGAATACAAATTCCACTGAAAGTATTCAAAGCAGATTAGGACAATATGAGGATAGGATCTTTACATATTGAAGACAGGCTTATAGTTAGAGACCAGGAAAAGAAAGATTTCTCAAAAATAGCAAGAGACTAGAAGAAATCAATCCAGCAGCTGCTAGATGAGACAAAGAAGAATAAGTTAAGATTAATTGGAGTCAACAAACAAGCAGGAGATACCACAAATGACATTAAAAAACAATGCACAGACATTATGGTAAAGTTTTCTGGTAGAGAAAAAGAATTTGACATACAAATAAATGAAACATAGAGAATTCCAATTAGCTATGATCAAAAAAAAATCTACCACCAGGCATAGCATAGTCAAGATTCCAGAAATTCAACACAAGAATAGAATCCTAAAAGCTGTTAGAGAAAAGAAACAAATCACCTATAAAGAAAAACCCATCAGAATCATAGCTGTCTTCTCAGCACAAATTCTCAAGTCAAGGAGAGCTTGGAGTGAAGTACTCCAAGTTCTAAAGGAAAACAACTTCCAACCTAGATTGATGTACCCCACAAAACTATGTTTCAAATTTGATGGAAACATAAGATACTTCCATGATGCAGAATATCTGAAGAAATTTATGACCACCAAACCAGCTCTCTAAAATGTTCTGAACGACATTCTAGAAATATAAATAAGGACCACAGCTCCATAAACCCAGACAGAAGGAATCTACAGGTAAGGCAAACAATTAGAGAGAGGGAAAAAAAGGGATGGGAGCCAACAACAGAAAAATAATGTGACAAAGATAAGTCAGTACATATCAGTTTTAATTATCAATGTTAATGGTCTCAGTTCACCATCAAAAGACACAGACTGGCAGAATGGATCAAGAAACAAGATCCAACAATATGCTGCATACAAGTAACATATTTAATTAAAAAATAAAGTCATAGACTGAAAATCAAAGAATGGAAAACTATATTCTATAGAGAAGGAACCCAGGAAAAAGGAGGGATAGCTATTCTATTTGCAGACAAAATGAATTTCAAGCCAAGACTGATTAAGAGATATAAAGATGGCCACTACATCCTCATAAAGGGAACAATCTAAGAGGAAGAGATAACAATCATGCAACAAATACTAGTGCACCAAACTATATAAAACAATCACTAACAGACATGAAAAATCAAATAAGCCCTAATATAGTTGGATTGGGAGAACTCAATACCCCACTGTTACAAAAAGACAGATCAACTAGATAAAAATCAACAATGAAATATTAGAAATAATCAAACTTTGGAACCAATGGACTTAGTAGATGTCTATGGAGTGTTCCATCTCACAACATCAGAACACACATTCTTTCCAGGTGCACATGGGACCTTTTCCAAAATAGACCATATACTGGCTCATACAACATGCTTAAGTAAATGCAAAGGAACTAAAATTATGTCATGTATACTATCAGACCACAATGAAATTGGAAACCCATGGAAAAAGAAACTACAAGAACTTCATAAATACATGGAAATTAAACAGTACCCTACTGAATAATCAATGGGTTACAAATGAAATTAAAGAAGAAATTAGACAGTTTTTACAGTTGAATGATAACAACAATGCAATATATGGGGACTTTTGGTACACAATGAAAACAGTCTTAAGAGGAAAATTTATAGCAATAAATACTCATATCAAGAAAATAGAGCAAGCACATATAAACAACTTAATATTAACCTCAAACTTCTAGAAAAAGAAGAGCAGGCTAAGCCAAAAACTCATACAATGGAGGAAATTATAAAGATCAGAGCAGAAATTAACACACTGGAGATTAAAAAAAAAATACACTGAATGGAAGAGTTGGTTCTTTGACAGATTATCCAACCTTATTTAAAAAAAAAAGGGAAGGACTTTTGGGAAAATGGTGGAGCAGTGAACAGCAGAGATAGACCTTCCAAGTTCTGGTGTACAGACCTTGAAAGAAAGCAACATGGGGAAGAGGAGAGAGGTGGGCCCCATGGACACAGGAAGGATCTGAACTGAGAATTGAAGCCCATGGAGAGAGATAATTCAGAAATTTAGCCAAATAAAAAAGCCAGGAGGGTCAGACTTGCTAGACAAAAAGAAATAGTAAGTAAGCAATGTGGCTCCCACCTACTATGCACCGAAAAAGTTTTACTGACCGTCAGGGAGAAGTGGCAAAGAAGGAATGAAGTCCCCCAGCGCTGTGTGCTGGCTGAGGTCCTGCTGGCTGCTGGGGAAAAGGGGTGAAGAAGCAAGCTGTTCCCCATCCCCAGTGTACCAGGCAGAGGCCCTGCTGGCCGCCAGGAAGACACAGTAAGGAAGCAATGCAGCCCCCACCCACCATGTGCCAATGGAGGCCCTGCCTTCCATTGGGGAAAAATGGCAAAGAATTGATGTGGTCCCTAACATCCCATGTACAGTGGAGGCCCTGCCAGCCAGGGAGAGGCCCCAAGAAAGCCACCTCCACCTCTTGCCTCACTCCCCACCAGACACGACACAGGCTGAGATGAAGTAGGGAAGTAACCTGATTTTTAGGTTGTTTGATTGACTTTGCAGCCCTAGGCTAGCAGTCTGGGTAACTATTAGAGAATAAAAATATGTAATATAGTAATAATTGTGGATTTCCTACTGTCTCATTACAGTTTTGTTTTGTTTCATTTTACTGTTGTGTTTTTACTCCCTTTAAAATAAAAAAAAGGAAAGAAAAAACTCAAATCCATGCAATTAGGAATGAAAAGGGTAAACTCACAATACACCTTGCAGAAATCCAGAAGACCATCAATACCTACTTTGAAAACTTGTACTCTTTTTTAAAAAGAGAATAAAACCAAGCAAAATAAAATAGAATAAAGTCTATCAAAACAAAACAGTGTTAAGTGATACATGATTTCAAAACAAGAAAATAGGAAATCAACAATGGCTACCAAAATGTCTCTTGTCTTCAAAATAGCTGCCCATACCATCAGATATAGGAAAATCAAACAAAACAGAACAGAATAGAACCAATAAAAACAAAACAATGAATGCAATACAGGACTTCAAAACAAGATCATAGTAAATCCAAAATAGCTACTGTTAGGTTTTCAGCGCAATAAGAAAGAAGATGTAAAATAAATATAGCCTTTATTCTAAGGACGTGGAGAGAAGTCCATGACTATAGACAGCCTGGCATTCTCTAACTGGAACTTGTGGCATAGGGTACACATATAACCTTCGATGGGGGGTGGGGAGGGTGGCGCTTAGGCCAGGCATTGATGATGCACAAGTTACTGATTGGAACCCCTTTTTGCACCACTGGGAAAGGAAGTCGTCACAAGGGAGGAGGAGGTGACCTCAAGGTAAACATGCTGTTTGGTGCCGCCTCTCAGCTGTTTGGTCCTGCCTCCCACCACAGCTTATCCTAGGGCAAAACTCTTTCAGCTACTATAATATATCTTGTTATCTTTGAAATAGCTGCTCATGCCATCGGACACAACAAAACTGAACAACAACAACAACAACAAAAAAGAATAAAACCAAAACAAACAAAACAATGAAAACAATACAGGACTTTAAAACAAGATACTAGAGAATTAACAATGGCTACGACCTTTAGAAGGAGATCCCCATAGATGCTATATTGTGTATCATTAGCCTCTAAATAGATGATCAGACTACCAACTTTAGACCTGCAAAGTCAGTGAAACGTTAAACACTACAAGCATTAAGTTGTATTTTACTTCAATAGCTATCATCTCAGCCTGTGTTTCTCTGGATCAGCTGGTTGCTCAATAGTGTGTGTGTGTTGGGGGGGAATCTTGGCTCTTCTTGATCCTTAGCCCGCGTACTGCGAGGGCCTGACATATGGTTGTCCTCCCCCTGACTTGTGTATGGTGCCAACTCACAGGAAGTGGCTGGCTTGTTCTCCTCCCTGTAGCCCATGAATGGCACAGACTAACTGAAAACTTGTATTCTATTATGTCTTAATTACTTTTCTCTAGTTACGGAGACAAAAAACCTACACCCAAAATTAGGGAAGGAAAAGTTTATTTAACTTCAGTATTTTTGGAGGTTTCAGTCCATAATCAGCTGGCTCCAAAGCAGGGTGGCATGGCACTGGGCCAACACTTCAAGGCAGCAGCCAAAAGGGGGAAAACAAGCCTCTTCTCCTCCTTTATATCGTACATAGGCCATCTTCCTCCTCCAGTGCAGGTGTAGCTCTCACAAAATTTCTTTGCCCTCCTCTTGAACAGAATGAGGATATTTACAAAGTAAGGATCCTGGAGATTCCTCAAAAAACTAGGACTAGAGGTTCCTTTTGAACCAGGTATTCTCTGTGTTGGATATCTTCCCAGAAGAATTAAAAACATCATACCTGCAACTTGTGACCATACTCATTAGTGAAATAAATAAGACACACATATGTAAACATTCTGTCGTCTCATTAGTGTGAGAAGCTGAAAGAAACAACATATGTATATGTATATGTATTATATGTATATAAAAATAGTTAAGATAGTTATACTACTGATCTCTCTGAGTTCACTGAAGAGAAATATTTGTGCTGGTACCATTCAGACAATTGAATGCAGATGTCTTGTCTGGGTGAATGATTTGTGAATGGCAATGTGCAATGTATGTACCATTGTTTTCCCCTTTGACATGTTTTGAAATTTTGCTTTAGTTTTCTCTCTTCTTTTTTTTTCTTTTTCTTCTTGAAATGAAATGGATTTGGAAAAAAAAACTTTTAGGTTAGAAAATCATACCACTGTGATATATGAGCATCCATGTTTATAGCAGCACAATTTGTAATAGCTAGATCTTGGAAACAACCAAAATGCCAATTGACTGAGGAACGGATAAAAAAGATATGGTATTTTTATACAATGGAATACTACTCAGCCACAAAGAAGGATAAACTGGAGACTTTTTTTTTCCAAATCCATTTTATTTCAAAGAGTAAAAAAAAAGCAAAATTTCAAAACACATTAATCAGGTAGTAACGATGGTATATATATTGAAACTGGAGATCTTTATAGGTAAATGGATACAACTTGAGAGCACACTCATAAGTGAAATAAATCAAAGACACATGTGTAATCAACATATTGTCTCACTAGTGTGAGAAGTTGAAAGAAACAGCACATGCATATGTATATGAAAATAGTAAGATAGTTATACTATTGATTTCTCTGAGTTCATTAAAGAGAAATATTTGTGCTGATGTTATCTGGACAATTGAATGCAGATGTCTTGTGCTCGGGTGAGTGATCTGAGGATGACAATGAACAATGTATGTATTTTGTTGCCCCCAATTGACATGTTTTTTTTTCTCTTTTTTAAAATAATTTTATTTAAAGAGAAAAACAAAACAAAACAAAACAGAATAAAGGGTAGCAACAATACAGTATTCCAAGGAAAAAAGGAAAAGAACAACAACAAAAAAACCTAAAAAAATTATTGCTTGACAAATTACATACTGACTTCTTGGAAATAGTTGTTCAATTTACAAAATTAAAACATGTAAAGTAGACATTCAAACAGTGAGACTGTCAACAGTTCTGCTCCACAATCTGACAAAAACAGCGATATGGTCATCCATCTTACCCATGCAAATATACATGCAATTATATCAAAAGGGTAAAATTAAATACAATAAAACAGAACAAAGCAGATCACAAGAAAGCAATGTAAGAGACATAAATTTCAAAAC
>PVJX010003455.1:60756-108718 GCA_004027295.1 Dolichotis patagonum | reverse complement strand
TGGGCCCCAGGGGTCCTCCATGGGGATCCTTGAGTGTGAACAGGGCATGGGTGTCTCTCCGGAAGTAAGAGTGGCATTGTGAAGATACTCACATAGAAAGCTGGTTTAGTGGTGACGCAAAGATGACAAGGGTGTAGCTGCTCCTTGCAGAGGACAGTAGGGCTCCTGGAAGCGCAGGAAAGAATGTGCTCTCCCAGGGACAGTAGGGCAGATTTCCTGGCCAAGACCTCAGGAGGGTAGTCACTGGAGGAAAGGCAGGATTTAGGGGTGTGTGTGTGTGTGTGTGTGTGTGTGTGTGGTACCCCCTCGCCTTTATTTTTAGACAGAGTTTCACAAGCTATGTAGCTCAGGTTAGCTAGTCAGGTTAGCTAGTCAGTCCTGTGTAGCCTGGACTGGCCTCAGATTTTTAAATTAAGGATGCAGAAGGAAAGGCAGGCAGGCTCACTGTTATGCACAATGAATATGGGGACTGTGAGTAGTTATTTTGGAGAACAGGTTTTTAAAAGGGAAGCAATAGAAATTAAGATTGGAAAAGGTACTTTAGGGCCAGTTATGAAGATCTAGGAATTTGGCCTTGGTGTACTACTAGACTGCTGTCTTAACATTTAATCTTTGGTTACCAAGTTGTTTTTTTTTTTGTACCGGGGATTGAACTCACGACCTTGCGCTTGCCAGGCAGGCGCTTAAGCCACTGAGCTAAGTCCCCGGCCCGTTGTTGTTTTTTAAACTGTCATTGGTTTGATTTTTAAAAATACAACTACTTTATTTTCTAAAAATTTTACATTATGTTTAAACCCCGTATTAGGGTAACATCAGCAAAAATAAAGTTACATAGGCACAGGGTTTTTCTGTCTATAAATGGTTCAATTTCAAAATTACTTTTGTGCTACAAACTTTTTTGGGGGAGGCATTCTATTTTCTAGTGTTTGCAAGTTACTTCATTTTCAGAAGATATCCTGGTAATTGTCCCATTCAGTAAGTGCAACAAGCTGAGGTTTATACAAAGTGGTGAGGTACATGAAAGGGTTATGAGCAAGAAGAGTGGAGGGTGAGCATGGTGAGCAAGGTTTCAGGAAAGCTGAGCTCTGTTCCCTTGCGGTGGTGCAGTTTGGAAAGGCTTCTCCTTCCCTGGCGATTCCTGACAGCCTTTCTTGTAAGCCTGGCCACCTTTCTATTGCCAACTCAACCCTGGTGTTCAGTGGCACTAATGCCTCAAGTGCTGCCTTTGGCAAGAGGTCTCCAGTCAGTTTCCTGGTCTGGTTTTGGCTGTGCAGGTGCCTTGCTGAGCTGAGCTGACCTTAAAGTCTGAATTAGAGTCATTTTGGAGTAGGGAAATGTGGCAGCACTGCTGGCTTTCCCTGCCACAGTGTAACTTGTCAGATCCTCTTGTTTTCCCTTAAATGGTACAAGAGGTTACACTGAAACAGTTACTCATTTATATCTGTGATGTCTTAAAAAACAATTTCACAATGTGTTGCAACATGTATTATTTATCATTAGTAAATGGATATTTTAATAAGGAGCAATTTGTAAATTTAAACATGACAGTTAACATGATCTGACATTAAAAAATTAAATAATCTCCTGCCATCTTTGTCATCAGTCTTGCCATAACGATTTTAGCCCTTCAGGAAGCTTTCAGCTTTTGTTGACTCTGACTGATGATGGCAGGCTGTGGGAGAGATCAGAGCTGTGCCTTATAAATTATTTTTTAGTTGGAGCAGTATTGACATGTAATGTAGACTGACAGAAATAACATTGTTTGTCATTGCTAGTGGTTTCCAGGCATGTGTTCTGAGTTCTTTAGGGCAGGAGATAGGGAATATCTGTCTGAACGGGAGATGGCTACCCATGGGTGAGCAGTGGTAGTGTCCACCTATGGCACAGCCCATGAGGGCTTTTCCAGTTCTGTCTCCTAGGCTTAGCCTGCTGGCTGCTTTCACGCAGGAGATGGAATTTGGACGGTGTAAGAAAATACAAGATAGTTACTAGTGTGGTAGAATTATGGAATCACGAAGATTTCCTCCTTGATTGCGGCACGCCTAGATGTGAACACAGGTAGACTTTGTTGCCCACCTGTACATGTGCATTTTACCTCTACCATACCATACCTCTACCATATGTGCACATAATCAGACCTCAGAGCACTAGTTAATAGTTCAAACCATTATATGACAATGCAGCCTGCAAACCAGCAGTTTGAGTTTAGCAGTGTTGACATTGTTTTCTGTGCAATAGGACTTACGTGTGCAATTATTTGAAAAATAGAGCTGAATTTCAGACTGTCCTGTGAGGAATGAATCTAGGAAGATGTGTTTGAATCCAAGAGGGAGAACTGATGTCTTACTGAGCTGCAGAATTACATAGGAGCCAGGTGCCGCTGTGGGGTTGGAACGGCCTCCTGGGAAGGAGTTCTTGAGAGTGTGGTGTCTCTCCCCTGGGACCTGGATATGAAGACTAGCGTCTTCTCTTCATCTGAAAACAACCCTGTGGTCAGAGCTGCCCCTGAAGACAGTGTGTGGGGAGGGAGGACAGCACTAATGCTTGCCATTTCCTGTGGTCCAGGTGGCCTCTGGAGGGCAGCTGGCTGCCTGCCAAGTAAAACCCTAACAGGAAGAGTCTGGAAGGGGGGCCACAGGCAGGGGCCTAGAGGAGACTGAGGATTGGGCCAGAGATCACTGCTGCAGAGAACCGACCCAGCCACTCCAGCGAGAGGCAGGAGATTCTGACTACTCAGGGTGCAGACCCCAGGATTGACTCCTTTGCTCCTCCTGGCATCTGTTCCTCACTGCTTCACATTGGCTAAAGTGAATATTATTTTTGATTTAGACTAGATTGGCTGTTTTCATACCTTTTGGGTTTATTTATTTAACATAATACTTTCTTTTTAAAACTGTGGCTAGAAATCAGTGGTTCTGATAAGCTAGTGAACCCTGAAATAACCTGCCGTGATGGCACAATCAGTAGACTAGAGCTGGGTTTTTATAGTTTAGTGCTCTTGCACTTATTTTATACCCTGCAGATTTTGATATATACAACTTGGTAGCAATTACTGTGTTGGCTGTGAAATTAGTCCTGTTGGCATTAGAGACCTCTTGTGAATTAGCCCGAAACTTTTCAAAATTTAATGTAGTTCTTTTGACATTGCTGTTGGTGTGTTTGTTGAATGGGGCCAGGGTTTGGGGGGAGAAGATTTCCTGTGTTAGTGCTGTAGCTTAGTGATAGAGTGCTTGCCTAGAATGCATGAGGCTCTTGGTTCCAGCTGTGGTACTGCAAAACATGTTTTTATTTACCATCTTAACCGCTTTTAACTGTACAGTGCAGTAAGTGCAAACTTGCAGGTTGCTGTGCAACAGATCTCCCGAACTTTATCTTGCAAAGCAAAAGCTTTATTATCCTGCCTCTAGGAACTATCCTTGTACTTTCTGGTTTCTGAGACTTCGATTACTTTAGGTACCTTATATAATTGAGTACATAACAGTTTTGTGGGGATTTGATTTGATTTCTCCTTTTTGTGACTGGTATACTTAGCCTAGCTTAATGCTCTCAAGGTTCACCTGTACTGTGTGACAGAATCTCTGTCTTTAAAGGATGAATGTTATCCCAGTGTATGCGTATCCCGTATTTTTCTTTTGGACATTTAGGTTGCTTCTTCCTCTCGGTTACAGTTCTTCTAGATGCTGGGAGTTTTGTTTTGCCTTTGGCACTGTTGGCAAGCGCTTTACCCAATGAGTTACATCCTCCGGCTATCAAAGTTTAATGTTCAGTTCTTTCAGATATAACCCCAGAAATGAGGCTGCTGGGCCAAACGGTGATTCTCTTTTTACTCAATCAGTCAATATCAGTCAGTAATTTTGGCTGGTCTTGAACTTACGATTCTTGAGTCTCACTCTGCCGAGTAGCTGAGAATTCAGATGCAAGCCACTGTGCCTGACCTCTAGTTTTAGTTTTTGAGGAACCTTTGTAAATTTTTCCACAGGGGCTATAGTGTTTTGCCCCACCAAAAATGAAAAAGGGTTCCAATTTCTGTACATCCTCTTCAACATTTTAAGTTTTGTCTAATTTATTGTTATACTGGCTATCCTGATTGGCCGGAGGTGATATTTTATTGTGACTTTGATTTGTCCTAATTAAGATGCTGAATATCTTTTCACATGTTTGTGTGCTGTGTATATGTTTTCTTTGGATAAATGTTTATATAAGCCTTCTGCCCAATTTTTTGGGGGGATCAGTGCTGGGTGTGGAACTCTTGATTATTGCACATGCTAGGCTCTGACACTGAGGTACATACATTGCCAGCCTTCCTCATCCTTTTTAAATTTTATTTTATTTTTTAGTCTTTTTGAGACAGGATCTCACTATGTACTTTGGGCTGGCCTTGAACTCACTTTGTAGCCTAGGCTAGTCTTGGACTCACAGTGATTGTCCTCCTAGGTCTCCAGAGTGCTGGGGTTACAGGCGTGTACCACCACACCTGGTCATCCTCATTTTTAAACCAGATTTTCTTGTTCTGTTTGCTTTTGTTTTTTTGAGACAGAGTCTCACTGTATAATCCAGACTGACCCAACTCACGACAGTCCTCCTGCCTCAGCCTCGCAAGTGCTGAAGTTACAGGCATGCACCACCATGTCTAGTTTAGGTTTGTTGTTGAATTGTAGGAGCTCTTGATCTAGATATATATTAGCCCCCTATCAGATACATGTTTTGAAAGTATTCTCCCAGCCTGTGAGTTACTTTTTTACTCTGTCCTTAATAGTATTTTTTCATAGTTGAAACATCAGTTTAATGATAAAGTTTTTTTTTTTTAAATACTAAGGCATTTAGGAAATATGATGACAGATCTTCCTTAGAAGTAAGATATGTTTTCTTGAATTAAGCCTGTAGTTTGACTAAAATGCTTCCCTTCTATAGTTTTCTTATCAATCTTTCCAGCTTTATGTCCTTCAGCCCCCACTTCTTTCTTTCTCTTTTTCTTTCTTTCGTTTCCAGCATGGAGTACTGAACCCAGGGCCTTCAGTACCAAGCTACAGCCCTAGGTCTTTTATTCTGAGATAGTGTCTTGCTATCTCAATATTGCCCAGGTTGGAGTTGAACTTGTGTTCCTCTTGCCTTAGCTTTGCAGAGTCCTGGGTTTACAGGTGTGCGCTGCTTTGCCCACCTAACATCATGCTCTTTATTCCCCCCACCTCTCCTCTTTTGTCCAAAGATTCCCTAAAAGCGGTCAGGCTTGTCCTTCTGTGCCCTTTCACACAGTTGTTTTGCTTGAAATATGAAATGTCTTCTTTTCCCTCCTGCCTGACTTTGTTTTTGAGGCTCCTTCTTCTCTTTTTATTAAGATTCAGCCCAGATGTGAAGATTTTCCAGTCAAGCAGCCAGCTGCTTTCCCTGCCATAGCTTCCTATAGTCTGCTCGGAGCCCTTGTCTGGAAGCACTGGGAGGTTCTTTATAACTTTTTCTCGCCCCAGCGCTGCAAGCTCCTTGTGCCCCCAGCTACCACAGTATGGCCCGTGATGTCTGTGTACTTTCAGCGATTATGGCTATAAAGAAAGAGCAGATGCTATCTTAGAAATAAGATACAAGACTTTGTACCAATTATGCTTCCAAATATGCTTTCTCTTCTAATTTTATCTGGTAAGATTTTTGGCAGCTAATTGTAGATTTTATAGATTTATATTGTGTGCCTTTGTCTTTTGTTATAAAAACAATAATTAGAGGAATGAAACGTTGTCAATAGAGCCTACTTTTTAAAATCTGCTGCTTTAAATCTTGCTTCGAGTAAACTATACCCAAATTATTTCACTGTAGGTCATATGTATTGGACCAAAGTATTATGATGATTTTCATTTGTTAAGTTCGTTTTAGTTTTTTTCTATGGTGTACGTGTAGATAGGTAGTCAAAGAGTTTCTTGACTTTACATTTAGTATGATCAACTCCACTTGTTAGGATTAGGATTTTAACCACAGCAGAGATGTCATTTAAGGGTGAATTTGGGTATGGTAGAAGACTGCTGTATTGGGATTCTATTTTCCTGTTAAGTTGCTTGGTGCTTTATTAACCTTTAGTTTTTAAATTTAATGACTTAAAATTTCAGAGAGCCTGTTTTGTAAGTAATCAAAAGCTTAAACATCCTGAGCCCAAATTCTGGCTTCACTACATCCTTCTCTACTCGTGAAATAAGCACAGGCACTGATGCACCCTGACGCGCACTCCCTTCTCAGTGCCTGAGGTGGCAAGAGAAGCCTGATCCGGGAGCGACTGCTGAGGGCTTGAGGTCCTACTGCACTAAACCTGGCGAGGATGCCACCTATCTCCTGCATTAAGCTTTGTGGTAACAGAAAATCTCCTAATTCATTGCTACCAAGAGACTTATTTTCTTCTGCTTCCTCTAGCAAGGTGTCTTAGTTACTTTTTACTCATCACTGAGACAAAATACCTGATGCCCAAAGTTGGGAAAGGAAAGGTTTATTTCTTGCAGTTTTTGGAGGTTTCAGTCCATACTCAGTTGGCTCCAAGGCAGGGTGGCATGGCGGGGGCGCGGTTTATGGTGGCTGCAAACAGCAAGGCAGAAACTGGCAAGAGAGAGACACACCTTCTTCCTGCCATTACATCACATCCTGGCTCCACCCCTAGGCCGGTGTAGCACGGACACCACCAATCCAAGCACTAGACAATGAACCAGTCACAAATGTACAATGCAAATACATGAGGCCTGGGGGCCACCGACATAAACCATGACACAAGGCATATTGTTTGTGTCCTACAGAATATAAAAGATGGGTCTAGCATCTGTTTTGTGTCTAAGCAGTGAGTTTCATCCAAGATGGACTTGGTTTTTAAATGCTTTCAGCTTATATCGGACTTATATCTTGAGTCAGGAAGTTCCATCTGTTCTTTTAAGAAAGTACATCCTATTAAAAATGTAACTGTGTTCATCAGAGTTTGCATTCAGTAATTGTACACAAGGAACCTATGTAAGTAGGAATCCTTGTGCTTTTTGGGGGTTCCAAAAAAAGGGGTAATTTGGGGGCTTTTTTGTTTCTTAGGACTTGAAAACTCCATAGGAAATCAACTGTAATTCAGTTGCAGGTTTTTTTTTGGGGGGGGAGCATGTTAGATTAGGATTTTAACCATATCAGAGATAACAGACAAATAGACACATTATTTTGTTTAACAGAACAGTATAGGCCCTTATGTATGTATTTGTTGTACTTCTTTGTCAGCAGTAATTCTGTAAGTTTACTTAATAAAATGGGAACTGCAAAATACTTATCATAGAGCATTTATTATTTAAACAAATTGTATTGGTTTTAAAAAAGAAAAAGCCAAACCCCCTAGAATTTGGATCTGCCATGAGTGAAGGCCTATAGTTATGTGTTCTACAGACCGGAAGAGTGTGAGCTTTTGATTGACCTGGTTCTTTTATCCACATTGAGACTTTTTTTTTTGCACAAGTTAGGATTAACTTTGTTGAGCTATTTTTTTTATTTATAAAATTGGAAGAAGATTAAATAAGATCATGTTCAAACATAGGATATAAAATTTACTTATTTTCTCTAGACAGTAAATATCAATTTATATTTGTGTGTGTATATACACACACATACATGTATATACATATGTTTTGTTTTGGAGGAGAGGCACAGTACTGGGGATTAAACCTGGGCCTTCACACTGAGATACATCCCCAGCCTTCTTTATGTTTAAGTCTCCCTACATTGCCAAGCTGGGCTCAAATTTATAATTGTAGGTGTATACAGCATGCCCAGCTTTTCTTTATTTTCCATACCACATCGCCTCAGTGAGTCTTCTGTGGAATGTGAGACAGATGTTCTTCTCCTTGTGCAGCTAAGGAAGCCGGGCCCGGGAAGCTTTGTGTCTCGTGCCAGGGCGTGGCTGGCCCAGTCAGCAAAGGGCTGCAGCGCGGGTGTCCTGGCTATGCACCTCATGTTTCTCCCGCTGGAATGCTGTGTGCTGCCCCGCTGTGTCAGAAAATAAAAAGTAAAACAGTTATTCACTGTCACTTTCATTTTCAAATATAAAGGAAAGGGAAAAAACTGAACCCTTAGTATCCATGTTTGAAATAGTTTCTTTAGAGTCAGTGAATCCAAAGAAAGAAAATGTTGGCTGGGGTTAGTGGCACAGGCCTGTAATCCTAGCACTTGGGAGGTTGAGGCAGGAGTGTCACCGAGTCTACAGTGAGCTACACAGTGAGACCCTGTATCAGAAAAAATTTTTCCCATGTATTTTTGGAAGCAGTTATTCTTTGTATTAAAAACAGGACAATATACCACTATCCTAAGTGAATTTTAAAAACATCATCATCCAACAAAAGATTGCTGAGTAATTTTTCCATAGCCCAAATAATTTAATAATTTAGAGTATAATGGTTTTATCATTTGGGTTCTGGGCATTGTTATAATTCTTCTTTGGGTGTGAAATTTGAATAAATTCTGAATAAATAGAATAGATGTCTGTTTTCTTTCTTTTTTTTCTTTTTTTCTTTTTCCATTTTATTTTAAAGAGAATAAGACAAAAGAGGTCAGTACAGAGCAGATTGGAACCTGACAACATAGGCAACACAATACTTAACATTAAGACAACCGGACATTAACAATAGCTATCACAATATTTCTTTCTCTGGTATAGTTGAGCATAGTTTCAAATACAATAATATCAAACATAACAAAAAAGCATAAAACCATTCAAAGAGTGAAAGAATTACAGGGCATTCTGAACCGAATAACAGAGAATGATCAATGGGTACTATAATATCTCATTTTCAATAAAAAATTTTGTTTGTACTTTCACACATATTCAAATCCCAATAAGACACAATGTGATAGATAGAACCAATGGAAATAGAAGAATAGAAGCTTGGTAGGACAGTTTTAAATCAACAATAGCTGTCATAATGTTTTGTTCTCTTCAAAACAGCTGTTCATAGCATCACATGTAATAAAGTCAAACAAAACAGAATAAAACCATTCCAACTGATGAATGAAAACATTGAAAGACTTCAAAGCTATGAGATGGGGACTCATGATTACCATAAAATCCTATATTCTCTTACCAACTCTCATACTAGGGAGACTATATGGTATTTACACATGTGAGTTTGAGCTTATGAGTATGGTCTCAAGTCGTGTCCATTTATTTATAAATATGTCAATGTGATCATTTTTTATAGCTGAGTAGTACTCCATTGTATAGAAATACCAAAACTTTTTTATCCGTTCCTCAGTTGATGGGCACTTAGGTTGTTTCCAAGATCTGGCTATTACAAATTGTGCTGCTATAAACATGGGTGCACATATATCACTGTGATATGATGTTTTCAGATCTTCTGGGAATATGCGTAGAAGTGGAATAGCTGGGTCAGATGGGACCTCCAGACCCAGCTCTTTGAGGAATCTCCAGACTAAGATGTCTATGTTCTTAAAAAATATGAGATGGTAGTATCACAAACAGATTCCACAAGTGTCATCAATATAAACATTTATTTTGTTCAGATGTTACATAACTAGAATTTGTCATCCTTATCTATACTGAATTAATTTAAAGTAGCTTACATTTAAGTAGCCTTGGTTCTTTTTAGGTTTTTTTTAGGGGGATGATGGAGTATCAGGAGTTGAACTTACGTCCTCACACTTGCCAGGTAGGTGCTGTGCCACTGAGCTAAATCCCTGGCCTCTTGATTCTTTTTAATATACAGTAATAAAATTATTAAAACTTTAAATCACGTACACAAATGAAGCTGTAAGAAAGCAGTGCAAGATAAAATCTTTAGGTAGTATTGTGAAATGGAGTTCTAAAGGACTTGAAAGGTTAGGGCTCAGTGGGATTCTCAGAGGAAGTTTGAATTAAGCTGCACCTTGGGTTGGGCTAGGTATTTTCTCATCGCCTTACCACTTATATATAGATAACAGATTGTGTCAATGTTAATGTCAGACATTATCTATAGATATCTAATGTTAAAACAGAAAGTAGAGGTGGTTTAGGCTTTACTGGCTCTAGTCAGAGCATGTGGTCAGCGTTGCCTCCTCCTGTTTTCTGCCCAGGCTACCAGAATGGTTTGTATGCTGGCTGTCTGCTGGGGACTTTCGGAAGGAAGCCTGCTGCCTGCGTGCCCTGCCAGGTGCCCATAGGCTTTGCTTTGCTTTTCTCCATCACACACACACACACACACACACACACACACACACACACACACACACGCATTCTGCTTGATGTAGATGCCCACTCCTGAGGGCAGCCACACTACCCAGGCCCTGGGATCTGCAGTTTGAAGGATGTACCATCCTAGTGGCCAGGGTGCAAAGGCACACTGACAGCTGTCAGGAACTATTGGGCTCCCCAGGTGAAAGAGAAGCCATGTCCAGGAGATGAGAGAGAAGCCCCGTCCGAATCCTGCTCTCACACTCAATGCAGAACAGACCTCAGAGCTGCAAACCAGTGCCACAGTTTTCCCTGCATGTGGATTGGTTAAGTTTCAAACACTGAGTACCATTTGAGGTGATTCTAGGTGTTTGTCCAGGTGCTGTTCCCTGTTACAAACTCTTGCAAGTAGCACACTTCTACTGCTCTCCCTCCCAACACCCCATGAAAGTGTGTACTGAGAGTGCCAGGCAGCATTGCTGGCAGAAATGTCAGTATGTACTTTTTATGTTTGTGCTTTTGTAAGTTAAAAAAAGAAATCAGCATGGCCATCTATTTGAATGTGACAACCTTCCATTTTTGTCAAATAATTACTGTTGAATCAAAATGTGTGTTCAACGTGTGCTATCAAGTTACCTATCAAAGCCAACTGAATGAATGATTAAAAGGTTCGGATCAAAAGCAACTGGCTTATCTTCATGAAGGTTTTCATCCTTTAATTTGAAATGTGTCTGTGTCTAACTGATTATCTTTCACATTTTATAAAGACATATTGACGTTCTCAAAAGTATATGCTGACCTCACTGTGTGGGCAGGTTTCACTGCAGGCCTCTGAAGCATTGATATTCCTGTAACCTTTGAGGCAAGATGTGTGTGGAGTGTATTAATGAGCTGGTTGAAGTGATGTACAGTAATTTCATCCTTGGGTAAAAACAGATGTGAAAGATTCTGTTTTAATATTTAATCAGGCTCCAAGCCTCTGTTGGCTTGTTTAAGTTGACCTGACAGCATTATACCTGGAAACACTCTGAATTAAACTCTGAGTGCTTGACCTTGTTCAAACAGTTGTAATTTAATAAGGCTGCTGTCTTGGTGGAGATAGCGTAGCTAATAGGAAATCCTTTTCTGCCTAGGATTGTTCTGTTTGTGAATGCTGGGGGTGGGGAGAGTCAGAGATTCCCATGTTTAGGGAAGGAAATTTTGAAAAATTCCAAAAGAGAAATAGTCTTTTAGAAGACCTTTAGAAACTTGTCTTTTGTTTTAATTTTTAGCTTTAGGAAGTAATATTTTCAGTGTCACTTTAGTTAGGCTCATTGTGGTTGAAATAAATGGAACATCACTTGCTACAAATGGGCTGGAAACTGCAGAAGTCAGAGAAGCACCAGAGGGCTGAGTA
This sequence comes from Dolichotis patagonum, assembly GCA_004027295.1. Classification (NCBI taxonomy): domain Eukaryota; kingdom Metazoa; phylum Chordata; class Mammalia; order Rodentia; family Caviidae; genus Dolichotis; species Dolichotis patagonum. Next base: position 97,166 of record PVJX010003455.1, on the reverse strand, counting down.
CTCTCTCTGTCTTTCTGTCTGCTCATCTACTTGCTTGCCTAACCATCCCTCATGCTTCTCCCTGGCTCTGGTTTTTGTTTGTTGGATTGTGTTTTGCTGGGCTGAGACCTGGGCCTTACACAGGCCGGGCACCTGCTCCACGCTGAGCCACCTACCCAGCCCCGGCCTCTCTGGCTCTGGGCATCCTTGCCTTCCTCTCTGCTGGGGCCTGCTCTGCTGTCTTCTTTCTTCCTTTAGGCCCCAGTTGGTTGCAACTCTCTTGTTCCTGCTGCTAACAAGTTTTATTTTCTTGTTAGATTCCAGATAGTGAGGTCTGAGTGAGTAATCCTTTTTGTGCCATGTGGGAACTGCCTGTGCTTCCAGGGCAAGGGGCTGAACAGGACAGTTTTTGCCTTACAGGAAACATTGGTTGGGACAAATAACATGACTTTCTCAAACTTAATGGGAAAAACAGGGCAGAGTTTAAAAAAATTATTGAACATGTAAAGAAAATTTCTTGTAACACTGCTAAATAGCTAACCACTTTGGTATATGTCCTCTAATTTTTTTCTTGTTTAAATGTAAATTATACATAAATAACCCCAAAATTTGGAATCATAGCAGTAAAGTTTTAGAGAACCTTTCACCTACTGTGAGGATCTCTAAAATCTGTATTTTCTCTCCTTACTGAGAGAAAATACCTGATGCCCAAAATTAAGAAAGAAGGAAAGGTTTTTTTAGCTGGTGGATGGAGGTTTCAGTCCATAATCAGCTGACTCCAAGGCAGGGTGGTATGGTAGAAGAGGGCAGTTGATGGTGGCAGAAGACGGCAAAAGCAACAACAGCAAAAGGGAGGGAGGGAGGGAGGGAGAGAGAGAGAGAGAGCGCGCGTGCACGCACGCATAAGCCTCTTTCCCTCTCTTAAATTGTGTGCAGGTTACCTGCTCAAGGTCTGGGGTAGCACTCACACCCATAATTTCAGCATTGGACCATGAATCACAAACTCTAGAAGCCTGGCCCATGACTGCATAAGGATTCAAGGGGATACGTGAGCACAAACCATAAAATCTACTATAGAAAACGTGCATTAAAAGCTGTATAGTTTGGCCTAAATATTTTATTAATTCTTTGTCTTTAACTGATATTAAATATGGTACCGTTTATATTATCTTCTCGTGTCTTGCATTATTTATCAGCCCTTTGAGAGAAGTATTCCAGCTTTCTCAGTACTTGACATAGTGCCTAATTTAATGTAAATGTTCAGTAAATATTTGTTATGAGTGTGCAAAATCCATTGGAAAGGTTCTAACTCAGGAAGTAAACAGTGTATAGCATGAAAGGTAGAGGAAGGAACAGTAAGTTATCCAAATTGTCTTAAAACTACTACAGATGGCAGTGCTTGTGGAGCGTGAGTCGAGAGCATGAGTCAAGAGATTTTAGTGGAGAGCGGACATGTCCCTAGTGGTATGGACATGGACCAGTTTTCCTGTTTTAGGGGGCCTCCCAGGGCAGCACTCATTACCTTGTTGGATTTGTCATGGTTCCGTTTGGTTGGCAGAATTCTCAGACTGACCTCAAGTGGCCCTTCCCTTTGTATAATCCCTTCATCTCTGAGTATGGGTGGAACCTGGGAATGTGTTGAGGTACAGCTCCCATGATTCTAACAACTTGCTTGGCAAAGGGGACATTATCCTCGCGGCCCAAGCTAACCACATGAGCCTGTTAAAAACAGTTTTCCTCTGGGTGTGGCGACACACCTGTAAACTCAGCAGTTGGTGGGGGGGGACGGAGGCAGAAGGATCACAAGTTCAGGTCCAGCCTGCACAGTTTCTCTACTTTGCAAGATGCTGTCTTTTGTTTTTTGTGCTTGTTTTGTTTTGGGGATTGAACTCACACGCTTGCCAGGCAGGCGCTTATGCCACTGAGCTAAATCCCCAGCCCAAGATGCTGTCTTAAAATTAAAGAAAGAAGGGAAAAAAGGGGTGGAGGAGCTGAGATTGTAGCCTAGTATGAAGGCCCTGGGCACAATATCTAGTATTGCAAGCAAGCAAACAAATAAATAAAAAGAATTTAAAAATACTGGAGTTTTCTCTGGGTGTGGGAAGAGAGATCTGAAGCATGAGTAGGATTCAGTTCATTGTGCTGTTACTATATGTGAGGGAGGGTGCCATGTGCCCAGGGGTGAGCAAGTGGGGCCTCCTGCTGACAGCCACCAAAGAAGTGGCTTTTTTCTCACAGACTCCTGATACCTGCAGTCCAGCCTGGCCCTTGACCTTGATTTTGGCTCTGTGATAACCTAAACCAGGAACCCGTCCACCCTACCTGCATTTCTGACCCATAGAACTGTGAGCTACCATTCATGGCAATAGAAAATGCATAGAAGCCAAGATCTGGTTCATTCTAGCTTTGTCAGGTTTCGGTCAGATTTTCTGTGGATGTAAAGTACAGCGCACTGTCTGAGGCAGATTCATGTTAGCTTAGCCAGTGACACTAGTGTAGGCAGTCAGCAGGCCAGCACAAGTGTGTGTGTGTCCGCACATACATGTTCCAGAGCCTGGCACCCTCAGTTTAAAGGGGCCTCATGTTATCCTCCCAAGGCACACCCGTGTGGGAAAAAGTACGTTTGTATTGGTCAACTTAGCATCAAAACTGTGAGATTTGAGGAGTGCAACAATTAAGTGTCACCAAACAGGGCAGTGTTCAGATGGGCCTGTCATGTTGAGAGTCACTGTTTTGAGTTTAGTTTGCTTCATAAAAAATAAGCACAGTTTAGTGGCTTAAAACAATGCAAATAGATGATCTCACAGTTTTCATGAGGCCAGGTGTGAGTTAGCTGGGTCTTCTCTGCCCAAGACTCACTAGGCTGAAATCAAGGTGTTGGCTGGGGCTGCGGTAGTCTTATTTGTAATGCATGATCCTATTCCAAGATCCTATTCCAGGCTGGCAGAATATAGTGCCTCGTGGTTATTGCAGCACGGTTCTTTGCTCCCAGAGGCCTACCCAGCCTTACACCATCACAGCAGGATGGCATTTTGTTTCTTCAAACTGAGCTGTAGTATCTCTTGAACCTTACTGTCTCTCTAATCTCTAATCCTGTCTAATCCTTTTCCGAACCTAGTCCGGCCCACCTCTGTGGTAGGGAGTTGTGCAGTGGGTAAATACTTGGGGAGTGGTATGGAATTGTTTTACCACACCTGCCTTAGTCTCAGCTCTGCTGCTGACTGAGCTATTACCTACGCAGCTGAGGAAGTCCAAGTGTGGAAGTTATTTCTTATCTCAAAAGTGACTCACAGTCAGTATGTGTTGATTTTAAAATGTACATTTGTGAAAGCAATTTTATTTCCCTAATCTTTCTCCTTTTCATGGGTGAGAATAGGATAAAGGGGAATTTTTTCTCTGTTGTAGCTTTCTTATCTAAGAATTTTAGATTAGTAGAGAAATTCTTTCTTTGGGATTTTGAAGATTGTGATTTAAGATTCTACTTAATATTACATTGAAAAACTGGCAAGAGGAGATGAGTCACTTGCATAGTTTAATTACTAGTCAGTGAAGAAATGTATTTATTTTTATTTATTTATATCCTGTATTCTCAGTGTAATGTCTTCCAGTAAAAGGCCTGGTCTAGAATTAAAGCAATTACAAAAAATTAATGTTCTGTTATGGGAAATTTGGTAGTACATAAAAACAAAGATGTCCTTGCTCACAGAAATGAACACTAAGGAGTCCAAAATGTTTTATGAAGTGGATTTTTGCACTTTGCTTGTCCACTGTGAGAGATCATTGCCTCAGGCCACAGTGACTGTGGCAGAGTTAACCTGCTGCACTCTAGGGAAACTGTCAAGAAATGGGCAACAAACTAATAAGTAAAAAGTGTTCCCTGAACCTTAGGCAGGCAGTTGCTGATTGACTGATGGAAAAGGCGCATGGCAGGCTAATGGAAGGTGACACCCAGGCTCCGTGTTGGCTCCCAGCTGAGCCACACCCAGGCTTTTGCTGTTTTGCTCATTTTCTTTGCATGGTATTAGTATGTGGGTTAAACATGCACGCTCGGCTTGCCTGGCAGGATCCTCATCTCTCCATTTAACCCAGCCTCCCTGAGCCCATTCCCATTGCAGTGAGAGTTAAAAGGCAGAATGTACTGCATTGAGTATGACGCTGAGCAACTGTGGATCAGCAAGAAGAATCTCACATGGGAGTGGGCAGCCCCAGTAAGGCGGAGTTAGACTTGCTGGTGTGGGCTGATAATAAAAAGCAGACTGACTCTTAGTCAGTTTAGTACTATTTTTAAATTCTCTACAGACAAGGTACTCCCACATCGCCTGTGTTCTGGATATATCACTTCTTCCATCCACTCCTTGAAATGCCTAAGTTTCATACCTAAGTTCTTAAAATTATGTGCAGTTATTGCTCTCCTCACATTGACCTGGGGTGATGTGTATTTTATTACAGAAACAATGTTAGGTGGACATGGTCTAATATTATTATAGTAGGAGATTATGTGGAAAAAATTGGTTTAATTAAAACTATATATATATATATTTAAATTTAAATTTATTTATTTTTGTACCAGGGATCGAACTCATGACCTCATGCTTACCAGGCAGGTGCTTGTGCCGCTGAGGTAAACCCCTAGCCCAATGAGACATTTTAAATATGAATTGTAAATTATTAAGAGTGAAATTTACCCAAAGTCCGGTATGAGAAATAGAAAAAGTGAAACAGTAATGAACTAATAAGAAAACAGTAGATGGAGGGGGGGTCTGGACCCTAAATATTGTGGTATATCAGACATGTGCCAATTTTGCATAAGCCAGTTTGGTGGGTCCAGGTGGTTGTATGTGTAGTGAAAAGAGAGAAGGCTCGTAGATTTTATAAAAGGTGAAGAGGACAAGAGAAACTCAGAAATCAAGGAAAAAACCATCTTCATGTACTTTGAAATTCCTGCTCTTCTTGCTTTGGCCTTCCGTCTCACCTGTCACATGTTCTTAAAAGACCGGTGTGAACTGACTTCTGGTGTAAACCTCAGCCTGCTGATGGGGTGCTTCACGCTCTTGGCTTCAGCCCATTTTTCCTGACTCACCACCCAGACTGTTCCAGTTGATGATCTCCTGTCCCCACGAGGCTTGTCTGGAGCTCATCTCTGGAAGTGCTCCATCCTGCTGTCCCGGACTGCCCACCCCAAACCCTGCTGTCACAGTGTGTGGTCTGAGCCTCCCGTGAAGGCTTCCTTTCCAGACCCCTGCCACACCTTGGGGGCGCGGGCTGTAAGTCCTTCTTCACATTTCCAGCACTTGCCTGCCGGCCTCCTTTGGGAGTCCACTGGGACCAAGGAAAACGTGTGGATGTTGGTAGAGATGGTCATTTTGTTGCCATCAGGAATTTCTGGTCTCCTTTTCTGTATACATTCCCTTCACAGCTACCTGTCTTCTTTATTTTTACTACAGACAGAACCAGCCAAGCCTGCCAGAATTTGCTTTAATTTACTTGGTGAGAACCTCTGGAACATTCTGGAGGGATTATCAGGGACCACTTAGTACAGAAATCTCTTGAAGGAGGGCTCTCTGTTCACTTTGTGTACTTCCACCTCCCTGTTTCCAGGGCCTGTTTGTCCCAGGCACATCCTTCACACGGGGCCTGAGGCTTCTTTGGGTCCCACTGCTCACTGCTCACCAGTGCAGTCACATGGAGGAAGCCTGCCATCTGCTTCATCCCTTTTCCAGGGCAGAACATTGCAATAGCTATTTATTTGTTGGAACTTTGTAAAATTACTGACATTTTATTATTTTTGACCAATAATGCAATTTCATGTGGACCAATTAAATACATTTTTTCTTGATTCTCTACTTTTCCAATGTATATATTCCCACTTTAAGTAACTTCCTATCAGTTATTTCTTTAGGTATTTTTATTACTTTATCTTTTCTCAGGCATGCCACAGGGCCTTGGCCTACTTCAGCTCAAATTCTGACTTGGCTCTTTTTTTTTCTTTCAAATCATTTGTGACACATTCCTCAACTTCTCCTCTTTTGGATTTTCTGCGCCAAGAGTTTTTAGTCACAGTGTAGAACCTGCATGCAAAGAGGTTGGGGACAAAATAGGCAATGGAGACAGAATGGTTACAGTAAGAGACGGTCATGTAGGCCTTATTAAAATGTAAATAAGGCCAGGTCCATTCTCTACATAAGAATCTTTTATACAGAAAAATTGTCCCCCTGTCCAGCTCTGTATAGGCAGCATGACAGCCACTGTCAGGTCTTGACCAGCGTCGTGCTAACTGGACTCCTTCCTGTATAATCTCAGTTGTGTCTGAGCTCCCTGCTCACTTCCCTAACCTTCTGGCTCTGTGCGCTTTCCCTCAGTTCTCACCCAGCCTGGGCTGGGACATGGAGGAACTGAACCCAGGACCTCATGTATGTTAGTCAAACACTGGATTGCTGAGCTACATCCCAGCCTGTCCATTAGGTCTCTTGGGTTCTGCATGGACATTAGCCATGTTGGTGAGAAAGAGGTGCTATGGGTAGAGATATTTTTGGCTTAAGTTAGGATCTGTAGATTCCACAGCAGACATCAATTTTTTCTCCCAAGTTCAGTGTACATATTAAATACATAGGGCATACTTGGTCTTTGTTCATAGAAATTTTGTGGCGCACTTCTAGTATTTATAGGATAAGCAGTGTGCCTCATCCCAATGATTTAGATCCCCAAAAGACTTTGAAGAGCTGGGCATGATGGTGTATTCTGTAATCCCACTGCTCAGAGGCTGAGGCAGGAGGATCAGTTGAGGCAGGAGGATTGCCACGAGTTGATGACCAACCAGAAGTGCATGCATAGTGAAACCCTGTTCCACACACGCACACCCCCCACCCCAGACTTTAAAGGAGGAGGTGAGTACACTTTTGTCTCTGCTGCTCTTTCTCCCTTCAGGATTTCACTGCTTTACTTTTCTTGCTTTATTGAGGTCATGGTTCTAATGAATAGGATGGGACAAGTGAAAGACCTCTTCTTGTCGTTGCTCTTCAAGCTCTTTTGATGGACTGCAGCTTTTTAGTCAGGGAAGTCAGCTGCTTTTAAACTTACTTGTCTCCCTTCATAATCACAGCATAAATGTCTGCTGCCTGCCTTTTTGAAATCTCAGGATTCCTTTGTCTTTGGTCTGGTCTTGTCTTTTCTATGATATAGGTGGGTTGAACCCAAAGCCTGTGCTTACTAGGGAAGCACTGTGCCGTAGAGCTACATCCCCAGCTTTTAAAAATCTTTGTTTAGAAGCAGAGTCTCACTGAGGTGCCCACATTCCCTTGAACTTGTGATCTTCCTGCCTCATCATCCCAAGCAGCTGGAATTACAGCTGTGTGTCACTGACTCCAGCTTTGTCTGTGATGTTTTCTGTATTTAGTGTCTGACAATCTTATCAAGAAAGGAAGTGAGCTCAATGTTTTTATGTCCTCCGCTCCCCCATTTTTTGAGACAGGGTCTCGATGTACAGTTCTATCTAGCTGGCCTGGAGCTCACTTTGTAGCCCAAGCTGGTCTCAAACTCAGCAAAATCCTGCCTCAGCCTCCTGACTGCTGAGTTTGCAGGCATGAGCCACTTTAATGCTTATCAGCATGGCTTCTAGAGATCATTTTGAGGTACTTGGAAGTAATCTGTTTTTCTAAAGTTTTTTGTGAGGGTAACTATAGTATTTTTTCTTAGATTTAAATTTATTTGTGTGTGTGTGTGTGTGTGTGTGTGTGTGTGTGTGTAATGATTACATTCATTGCTGGGGGATTATATGTACATAAAATTGTTTCCTGTCCAGCTCCTTTTGGGCTGCATGGCAGTCAGAATGAATTTTTTTTTTGTACCGGGGATCGAACTTATGACCTTGCGCTTGCCAGGCAGGTGCTTTGGCCACTGAGCTAACTCCCTGCCCCTTGGCAGTCAGGATGAATCAGATCTGGGCCAGCACTGCACTAACTGAACTCCGGGGTAATATCCCCATCCCCTTCCCCTACCATTTTAGAGCCAGTGTCAGATTCACTTATTTATTTTATAAATCATTATAAAGTTAATTATCATGCATACAGATTAACAGCCAAAGTAACAGATCAGAAATCATATGAAACATACAAGACCGTTACACTAAATTAAGGTACACTTTTATTTGTTTATTTTTTAGGTCTTTTTGAGGCAGGTCTCACTCTGCAGTTCAGGCTGGACTTGAACTCACTTTGTAACCCAGGCTAACCTCAAACTCCCAGCACTCTTTCTGCCTCAGCTTTCCAAGTGCTGGGATTACAGGCATGTGCCACCATGCCTGGCAAAGGCACACTTTTAGATAGATTATTCATGCTGGGTTATGATAATTGTTTTACTTTTTTTCTTCATCTTTTATTTTGCCCTTTAGATTAGACATGTAACTGGACATGGTGGTGCAGGTCTGTAATCCCAGCACTTGGAAGGCTGAGGCAGGAAGATTGCTGGGAGTTTGAGGTCAGCCTGGGATACAAAGTGAGTTCAAGGCCAGCCTAAACTGCATAGTGAGACCCTGTGTCAAGAAGAGCCCTCTCCCCACCAAAAAAGATACATCATGTATTTAAAAGCTTGTTTAACTGATTTACTTCGCTTAACATTATGGTCTCAAGGTATATCCATTTTCCTACTAATAAATTCCCCAGTTTTTGTTCTTTTTTGTTCCCCTTTTTGGTGGCATTTTCCCATCGTGACCTGACATTTTTTGGGCTTCCTAACTTTTCTCACATAGTGGCCTATGTATATGTAGCCTGCTGGTCAGTCCGCCTAACGTAGAGGAAGTGCAGCTAGGATTGGGATTTGAACTCATACAAACTGATGATGCCCCAGCACATGCGTTCCAGAAGAGACAGGGAGTGCACACACAACTGTACAGAAACACTGCACTCTTAGTTGCTGCCCTGATCTGGAACTTGGGCTCTGACCTAGTCAGGCTGCCTTGCAGTTTTCTCCCTTTCTGTTGTGACTTGTGATAGAGAAGTGTCTTGTGTTCTTTTCTTTGTTCTTGAAAGAATGCTGTTTAGAAAATAAGAATGAACTGCTTAGTGAAACTTTGTTAAAAAAGACCAAAAAAAAAAAAAAAGGAAGAAAATTTGAGGTAGAGTACTTTATTTGCAACATCTTTCATCTGAAATGTTCAAAATAACTGCCTTTCTTTGAGCGTGACACACGAGAATGTTTGATAAACACTGCATTCCTCTGAGGTCCACATTCTAAAATGGCAGCAGGAGCACACATGCCTTGGTGCCTGTGTGCACACATTTATGAATCTTAAAGACTTTTAAATAGATGTTTGTACTCAGTTTATACTATACATTTTTATGGAAAATTTGTTGTTGATTTCTCATAAGGTCTCATGGTGATTTTTTTAACTTACAGTTTTTCTTTAAAAATATTTTAAAAGGAAAGTACCACATGATCTTTGGAAATAGGTTTATAGTCTGGGAAAAATTCAGTAAGAGTTTATGATTTATTGAAAAATAGATTCTGTATGTTAAAAGCATTGTTTTTTTAAAAAGCCTGTTTATTTTTAGGGTAAATATTTTGCTTCCTTCTGTTTTCCCTTTCCTTTATTGGCTACAACAGCTGAGAATGCAGTTAAGAATATAAAATGGACAGCTATTTCCAGTTTGTAGGCAATCCCCAGTACAAACAAGGTTATGATTTGTAGAGTTGTATTTTTTATATAAATATTAGGCTGTATTCCTTCCTTTCTTATTCTGTGACATTACTTATCACAGTCAAGATCAGTCAGTGTCCATGTCTTGTGGTGGAACAGAGTGATCTTGGGGGTCTAATAGGTGCTCTCCTACCTGGCTGCCCGCAGCATCCGCCCCAGGGAAGCCAGCAGCTGAAGCAGCCAGTAGCATCTCCAAACAGTACAAACTTGTACTGTTGATTGAGATGTTCAGTTAATTGAGAAAAAAATAGATCTAACTAGAAATGGTAGTTAGGTCATAATCCTAGAGATATGTAAGTATCAAGTGAAATGTTACATGAATTTGAGGCTTGAAAGGGCAGGGATGTGAGTGAGTTGGAGGGAGGTTTAGTATAATATGCTGTTCAGTGTAGTTATTTTATATGTTAGGTAACTGGATATCTTTTGTTAGGGAAATCCAAGTTAAGCATCTCTGTGGTAAACGTTGATGTAGATCTTTTAATACTCTCAATACAATTACTTCTAGAATTCACAAGGATTCTATTAGACCTGGATCTTGCTAAACAAGCGCAATACCCAACATTAATCTATTAACAACATTTAGTTTAGAAATTTCTACTTCAATGGAGGAGAATGCACGATTATTAAGGAGAATTTGTATGCCAGAGACTCACATTGAGTCCATTTTCTGATATTGCAGTGAAGTACCTGTGACGAGGGAACTCATAAAGAAAAGAGGTTTATTTAGTTCACAGTTTTGGAGGCTGAGGGTCAATGGTCAGGCACTTTCTCTGGCTGCTGGAGAGGCTGATGATAGAGCGTAGCAGGAGTTTGTGCCAGGGGGAGCCACAGCATGGTAAGACAGGAAGGCAAAGAGCAGCTGGTCCCATAAGAACAGTGATAATCCCTTGCAAGGACAGGGCCTGCTCAGGAGGCTCTGTCACTTTCAGAGGTGCCATCGTCTTTTCATATCACCACACTAGCGATGAAGCTGCCAGTTTGGGAGCCTTTGAGGGGCAGAGACCTAACCTGCATCCAGACCACCGCAGCCTGCTAACAGATAGGTTCTTGGACTGTGAAGTCCCCTGCCCTGCAGGACCCCAACAGCCAAGGCTTCCTAAGGCCAAGCTCTGCCCAGGGTTGTGTCCCCTGCTTGTCTGGTCTCTCAGCTGGTACAGTAGTGCTGCCCATCAAGCCCAGCATGAGCTAGGAGTGTTATTTATTTAACAAGTCTGGAGGATTTTGTGCATAGGGTAACACTGTGCTTTATTACTGTTGCAAAGTGTAATTAGTTAATCCCGAAATTAAAAGTTCTGTGACAGAAAACAGATGCTGTTCTCACAAAATATGAGAAATAAAATTCATGCTTATTTATTATTTAAATGAATTCTTTTTAAATTGAAGAATTGTTATGTGGGTAGCTTTCAACATAATTTTTCAATATTAGATGCTTAGAAGTAATTTGGTTATAGTTAACTCAATATTTATCACATTTAATTCTTATTTACTGTAGAGGTTAAAGCAATTTATTTCCTTTGGAAAATCTTAGGATCTTATGAGCAAAGGACTTCAGCCAAAACTGGCAACTTTTTCAAGCAGCTGGCTCAAGAATTTCTCTAATAATGAGTTCTCTTGAATTTGACAGTTTAAAAGTACCACATAGTTAGAATGTGATTCTAGTCCACACTCAATGCAAGTTGACTTTTTTTCTATTGACACCTTTTGTTTTGCTTTCAAAGACTAGTTTATACTAGTTCCTTAAATACACACACAAAAAATCTTTTGAAATAGCAACTTTTCATCCTGGTGTGGTGGTGCATGCCTGTAATCCCCGTACTCCGGATGCTGAGGCAGGAGAATTGGTAAGAGTTTGATGTCAGCCTGGGCTACTACATAGTGAGTTCAAGGCCAGCCTGAGCTGTGTAGTGAGAACCTGCCTCAGGAAGCCAAAGGGTGGAAAAAACAACTTTTCATTAAGACATACTTTGACTTTGACAAAAGTATATATTTATAGTGGTGACCACACTGATAAGTTATTACTATAGAAAGTAAGAAAATCAGTTGCCTAAACACCCATGTAAATTCCTGTATGTTTCCAAGGATCACGCTACAGTCTGAATGCATACACCTCCCCAGGTTCACATTCCAGCGTTCTGAGTTTTCCTCACTGCTGTGAATGGGTCACGATGAAGATGTTTGTCTTCATCATGAATAGTGCCCTGCTGGCCAGAACCCAGGCCACACTCCCCTCCTCTTGGTGGTAATGCTGAGTCCTTCCAGAGCCCTTCTAATTAGATTCTGAGCTTTTTTTGCCTTTTGTCTTTCCCAAACATAACTTCATCACATTTATTAGTATTGTTTCATTGTAAATTCAGTAAGGCAAGAACTGTCTTTTTCTATATCCCAGCACTACTAGCACAGGGTCTGTCACATGTAAAGCATATTAGAAAAACATGGTGAATATGTAAATTTGAAAGTTTTATTACTGTAATAAAAGACATTGGCACAGCCAGGTGGGATGGTGCACACCAGTTGTCCCAGTACTCAGGAGGCGGAGGCAGGAGGGTTGCTGTGAGTTTAAGTAAGGCCAGCTTGAGCTGCATAGTGAAACCCTGTCTCAAAAAGACCCACCCTCCAAAAACATTCCCATTAACCCCCTCAGAATACTGCCCCTTACTTTAATTTTTAATTTTTTGGTTGTTTTGAGACAGGACCCTCCTATATCATTCAGGCTGGCCTTGAAGTCACTCTGTAGCACAGACCGGCCTTGAGCTTGTGGTGATTCTCCTCAGCCTCCTCTGAGTGCTGGGATTACAGGTATGCACCACTACACACGCCACCTTTTTTTTTTTTTTTTTTGGTAACAGAAATCAAACTCAGGATTTCATGCTTGCCAGGCAGTTGCTGTGCCGCTGAGCTGTATCCCTGGCACCTCCACCCTGCTTTTAACATCTATAGTTATCCCATCACTCTTGCCACTTTCTGAAGGAGGCCTGGAAGTTCTCTAATTGCACTGTCACCACTGCTTCATCTTTTTTTTTTTTTAACTTAGAGGAAAAAAGCAAAACAGTAAAAAAGGGTACAAATAATACAGAATTTAAAAAAAACTAAGAAATCACTAGTTGATAAATTACATATTGTTATCTTAAAAGTAGTTGTTCAAGTTACAAAATCAAAGCATAAAAAATGGACAGTCGAACAGTGATAGTACAAACTATTCTGTTTGAGAAACTAACAAAAACTTAGTGTGGTTAGCTGTCTTGCACACTTAAATGAACATACAGCTATATCCTTTAGTGCACTTTCTTTCCCTTTCGTTATTATAATATCTATTATACATTTTGTATCTTATTACTCTTTCAGTTTTTTTATTATTAATAAGATTTTGTACTGGGGATCAAACTCATGACCTTGCACTTGCCAGGCAGGTTCTTATGCTGCTAAGCTAAACTCCCAGCTGTCACCACTGCTTCAGTGTCTTCAATGCCTTCAAGTGCTTTACCTTGTTTAGTCATTTTGAGTCTGGGGAAGAGCCAGAAGATGCTGAATGCCAGAGGTGGTGAATAAGGTGTATGAGAGTACACCTTGTTGTTATGAGCCTGCCTTTCTTTTGGAAGGCAGTCAGCAGCAGCATTCACTATGGTGTTTTTATATCACACCTGGAAAAAGGACACTTGCAAAAGAGGGCTTACAGGACTACCTCAGAAAGTGGCGTGAATAATGAGGTAAGCTGTTGGAAGCAATGGGGAGTTTTGAGAGGAGGATTAACGGCTTTGAGATTTTTTAGTTTGACAGATGTTTTAAAACGTAAACATTGTGTATTTTGATTTTATTTTATTTTAGTCTTTTTGAGGCAGGGTCCCATTGTGCAGTTCAGGCTGGCCTTGAACTCACTTTGTAGCCCAGGCTGGCCTCAAATTTGCAGCAGGCCTCCTGCCTCAGCTTCCCAAGTACTGGAAGTATGCCATGGGCGCTATCACTTAACATTTAAAGTTGCAGTGAATTTCTGTGGAGTGAAACACTAATAATGAAGTTATCTTTTGTCTCAAATTGAAACAATTTCAAAAGTTTACATGGGCAGGTGGATCAGTTCAAATCCTGAACTCCAGAGGCAGAGAGGCAGGGCCATCCTGAGCAATTTAGAGAAGAGTATGTAGCTCAAGAGTAAAGTCCTGGGTTAACCACCCCGACTTCAAAACAAACAAACAAAACAAAAATAAAAGCAAAACCCCACCACAAAACCAATATTGTTGCCCACTGCTACTGTTGTCCGCATTTGGGAGATGATTTTAACATTCATTCATGTTTCTTGTGATGGTGATTTTTTTTTTTTTTTTTTTTTTTTTTTTTTGCGGTACTGGGGATCGAACTCACGACCTCGAACTTTCCAGGCAGGTGCTTATGCCACTGAGCTAAATCCCCGGCCCTGTGATGGTGATATTTAAAGTCTATAATTTGTGTACTGATAACGCCATTGGAGTGATCCTGAGACATCATAATCTCTTGATGATAACTTATTTTGTGAATTGCTTTTGTACTTTCGCTTATATCTGTAGTTGGAAATTGAATGATGCTTTGATAATTCATATTTTTAAGCTGACCTCGCACATTTTTGTATTTTCATCATCTCAGTGATTTCATTAGGCACATCTTTTTCAGTTCCTATTTTATCATGTGGCACAGTGCTTTGTACAGAACTTGGCTTCATGTGCAGTGATGTGTCAGAATGAAATATCTGTCTCATATTAAATTTCATGTATTTTGATTTGCATATTCCTCTGTATATCACTATGTTCCTTATTATCCAGAGGATCCTTAGAGCAGTAACTGTGAGTTGTGTGTCGTTGTTGACTGCACTGGTTGTAGACATTTGCAGTTGTATTACATGTGCTTCTCATATGATTAATTTGCTTGGATTTCTTCTTAATTATACCTGATCCATATGTATATGAAATCATATTTCGTAAAAATTTAGACAATACAGATGTGACATTGGTTCCTTTGACCTCTCCCGTAATTTGTGTCATGTGCTGTATCTGATGTATTTTTTTTAGATCATTGTATGAAAACCAGACATTTTGTTGTGTTTTGTGTGCAGTTTTACAAAATAATTCAACATGTGCGTGCATACTTCTAAAGAAATTATTTTGAAATAATTTTAGATTTTTTTTTTTGTACCAGGGCTTAAACTCATGACCTTGTGCTTGCTAAGCAGGTGCTGTGCTGCTGAGCTAGGCAGGCGCTTATGCCGCAGAGCTAGATCTCTGGCCCCTGAAATAATTTTAGATTTACAGACTATGTAAACTAGTGTAGCACTTACATAGACCTTTATTAAGCTTTCCTTAATGATCATCACCCTCATAATTATAGTACAGATTCTGAGAAACTAATAATGGAAAGTACTATTTATCTCTTGCTAGTTCTTTACCTACTGTATTTTTTTTCTGTTCTAGGACCCAATCCATGATTCCAAGTTGCCTTTAGTTCTTGCTTAGTCTATTATTTGTAGGATTCCTGTTCCTTTCTTTTTCATGACCTTAACCAACAATTCTAGAGACTTACTATGTGCTAGTGACTAAGATTGGTCCTAAGATTTGGGAGCTAGGAGGATTGGTAACATAGGACCCTTCACTAGCGATAACACAGGTGGACAAACATATAGACCAGCCCTGTCAACACATTGTGTTTCCTTCTGTAGACTTTATGCACTCTGTGAATAGAGAGGAGAAAGCTACTAACTCACCGTATTTAGGTGCCTTTTCAGAAGAAAGTCTTTGCTGTGAAGAAAGTGGCAACTTTTCCATTGAAAGAACTGGGAGGGGAAAAGCACATTACTGATAGAGTCATCAGTGTTGTGAACATAAGGACCCTTGGCTTTGCAGAGTGCCAGTTGGTTGATACAATAAAGCAAAGGGAGGGCACGGGGACAGATGCAACTAAAACATTACTTAGAAGCCCCCTTTTCTCTTGCTATACTAATAAATATGGTTTCATATTTGTGGAGTAACTTTTTTTTTTAAATAGTGATTTCAAGTGAACTGTTTAGTTTATAATCAGTACTTCTAAATTTTTTATTTTGTGTGTTGAGATAAATTCTCACTGTGTAGTCTAAGTTGGCATTCAGTTTGGTAATGGTTCACACTGGCCTCTTACTCCTGGGTGCTAGGACTGTTAGAATGTGTCACCAGCCACACCAATTATGTTTCTGAGTTTTAAATGCATTAAGACTTTCATTGGTCCTTTGGAAAACCAGAGGGCACAAATAATTATGTACAGCCAGTATAGAAGCATAGAATATTTTAAAAATTCTCTTAATAATCATATGAATTCATTTTATAGTATCTCTTGTTGTGCCCGTTATAAGACTGGCATTGTGTAGGTGCGGGAGATAGAGAAGTAAAGAAAAGAGAAACATCCCTGCTCTTGGTCTAACGCATTCTGGTAGTTCTAGTAATGTGATTGAACTATTCAGTAGTTTAGTCAGCAGGCACACATTACTGCCTGTCACATGCAGTGTATTGTATCTCAGCGCTGAGGAAACGCCTGAAGAAGAGTATATGACCAGGTCTTGAAAGAGGAAAGCAAATGCTTTGCAGTTGGGTGTGGTGGTGCATGCCTGTAATCTCAGTGGCAGGACTGATGGAAGTTCGAGGCCAGCCTGAACTAGGTAGTGAGACTCTGTCTCAAAAAAACCCAAAATCTTTGCCTGCAGGTTTGCTGATGTAAATTATTTTTCACTATATTACACTTATTCTTAAAGATTATTTTTGCTAATTATAGAATTCAGGATAGTTATTTCTTTCAGTGCACTGAAAGTATTATTAATCTACTGTCTTCTGACTCTTAATTGCTAGTCTAAGTAGTCATGTGACTTTGAGAATGTTCTCTTTGGTTTTAGTTTTGAAGCTTTTCTATCATATGTCTAGATAGAGAGTTTTGATTCTGCCAGGGGTCTAGGGATTGATTTTTTTTTTTTCTCAGTTCAAGAAAACTTAGCCATCATTTCTTCACATTGTGTCTGCTTTGATTCTTTCAAAGGTGTCTCATATCACTTAAGTATGTATGGATCTTTTTTGTGTTTTTGTCTTTTGTCAACTTGTGCTGAACACCTGTATATTAGAAGTGGGTTTGCGTATTACAGTCTCCTCTGCTAGGCTCACCCTTGCTTTCCGCGGACACCATACAAAGACCAGAACCATGAACCCCTCGTAATTCTTCCTCACCATTTGTTCTTGAGTACTTTTGGCAATTCTCTGGTGACCACTTGAACTTACTGGTTGTCAGGCGGACCTGATTTGTTTCTCTTGTAAACCAAATGCTCACTCCATGGTTGATTTCTGTGGCAGCTCAGTTGCTTTGAGTAAGGTGCTAATGAGGCGTAGGTCAGAGGTCCAGGCTCTGAGAGGGATGGGAAGCTTTCCTCTGGCCCATGGCCACAGACCCTGACCCCTTCTTGCCAGCTGTCTTGCACATGTAGGCTATGGCTCATTATGGGGACAGAGCAGGGGATGTAGATAAGACCAGGCGAATCTATCATCTCTGCCAGCAAAGACAACTCCTACTGGTAGGTTAGTGACCTTTTCATTGGCAGGACAGCACATTAGTGTTAGCTTCTGTACGTGTGTCTGGGTCTTTTTCTTGAAATAACTCGTGATGAAATGGGTTGTCTGAAGCAGGTTTAGAATACTGGTCACATTTTAAAACATATTTGGATATAAGGATGCTTTTTTAGTTGTAATGATCATTATTCCTAGCCAGAGATTTTAAATATAATCCTGTAAAATGAAAATTTGAGCTTTAAAAGTCAAATGTGATGAAATAGAAGGGGGGAAATGCATAATGGCTGTTTTTTTTTTTTTTTAAACAGGTTTAAAAAAAAAAACCTGTTATGTTTAGGAAACAAATGCCTTCTAGCCCCTCTATCTCAACCAACCCCCTCCTGAAAAAAGCGAAGGTTAGGGTTAGGTAGGTACAAGGAATAGTGCTCAAAACAAAAATTTTACTAGAAGAGTGTGCAATTGTGTTTTTTTTTTGTGTGTGTGTTTTCTTTTATTTTGTTTGTTTTTTTTATCAAAACATTTTACAAAGGACTCATCCTTCTTCCTTCCGTACTGGAGATCGAACTCCCGACCTCCCGCTTGCCAGGCAAGAGCTTATGCCGCTGAGCTAAATCTACGGCCCTTAAGCAAGTTTTCTTTTTTGGACCTCAATTTTGATGACCTAAGTCAATTTGACCAGGAATTCAGACATCTTTTCATGATATGTTTTAAATGCACTGATGACTTGTGTTCTAACTTACACTAGGTAATGCAAAAGGGGAAGGCAGGTGTTTGTGTTACTTGCTAATTTTGACTCAGACCCCAGTATAAACTTGTTTTTGGCTTACAGTGAATCCCAGTGTGTGTGAGCATCAGTGATGGCCCACCATGAACAAATACTTTATTTCTGTAGTAATGCTTTTATTTTGATGTGTATTCAGGAATTTTTTTTTTTTTTTTTTTTTTTGGTGTGGGTGGGGAGGCACAGTCTCACCATGTAGTGCACACTGTCTTTTAACTCACTTAAGTTGCCTAGGCTGGCCTCAAAGGCACAGCAAATATTTTGAAATAGAACCATTAAGAATTGTTGATCAGGGCTGGGGATGTGCCTCAGTGGCACAGCATGTGCCTGGCAAGCTTTTGTGACACTCTGGGTTCAATTCCTGATACTAAGATGAAAGAAGAAGGAGGGGGAGGAGGGGGAAAAGAAGGATTGCTGATCAATTTGATACAGAGAGAGTTAGAAATTTTCTAAGAGAGGAGTTTGAGGTGAGTGACCAGCATAACTGGAAGGATAGAATTATTTACTCAGATGAACTGAGGGAGACTAAAGGGAATAGGTGATACATGGTAGAAGGTAGATGGTTCCTTTAAAAATTTTTAACTTATTTTTATTTAAAATAGGCCTTGCCCCTGGCATAGTGTTTGTAACAAAAAGGATCTGATACTTGCTTGTACTATGAATTTATTGCTATAGATTTCCTGGAATACCTCTTCTTCTTTCTCCTCCTCCTCTTTTTGGGAGGACAGAGTTTCACTATGTAATGCAGGCTGGACTTGAACTAATTATGTAGCCTATGCTGGGCTCAAACTATTATCAGTCCTCCTGCTTCAGCCTTCCAAGTGCTGGAATTATGAGTGTGTGTCACCCCTTCCAGCTTGGAATACTTCTTTAAAAAACTGTAAATAAAGTCGTCATAATGTGGCTCATTTTGTTCAGATTTTTAAAAAACTTCCTTCATAAGCAGTTGGCTTCCCTAGCAATGTGTGCTGCCAGTTTGGTGACTAAATGAGTTAGAGGTTAATAGCAAGACATTCTTATAAACATCAATGGGAGTGGTGTATCCAAATAAAAGCTTGTATTAGGCAAAGATTCAAAGAATGGGATGACTAAGAACCATGTTATTACAAGTAAGAGCATATTAAGAGTTTTAACTTTGATAGGAAGGGCCATTACCCTTGAAAATGACTATATATAAATTGTACATTCCCTACTTTGACACTTGTGGTCAGGTTTTTAAAATGCAAAGCTTAAGGTAGGAATGCAGTAGAGTGTTACCCAGCATGCACAAGGCCCCAGGCCCAATCTACAGTATGCAATTGCACACTTTGAAATGTGTGCACAGAAAGAAGAAAAAAAGCAATGAAAAGTTATCCATTAAAAAAATCACAGACTGGGGATATAATTCAGTGACATAGCACCTGCCTCGCAAGCATGAGGTTGAGAGTTCAATCTCTAGTACCCCAAAACCCCCAAACAAACAAATATCACTTTTCAGCCATGGAATTAACAGGCTTTTTAAAACTAGGAAATTGGTGGCTTACTTCCTACTATGGTGATTGGACATTCTTTTCTTTGGTATTGTGTGTCGTCCCTGTCCCCCCTCCCCCCTCCCCCCCCAGAAAAAAGAGAGAGAGAGAGAGAAATCAAAATTGAGATTTTTGTACCGTCCAGCTGGGAGCACCATACCTCTACCTCTCCATATGCCAGTTAAATGCTTTCTGCTGCTGTGATGAAATCGGTTGACGGACTTGGTCAGTTTGCTGTATTGAAGCATTCTTGTTTCAACTTTATTCTAATTGAGCCTTTGGGGCACAAACTGTTTGCTCACATCTGCAAGCATAGAGGCCTGATATTGGAATTTATAGAATGTTTGAAGAGATCTTTTAGGTTCAGTATCCAAACCAGAATGCAAAATCTCTTTTTATTGTGGGATAATCATCCCATACACTTTTTCCTGTTTTGCACACCCCTCTGCTGCTGCCTCCAGTTTCAATGAAGGGATTTCCTAAGTGGATCTAAGATTAGTCTGGTTCTAATCTTTATAAATTTCTTTTCCATAATCCTCACAATGGCACTGGTAATCACAGTGACTGTCAGAGAATACAGCATTTTGTGAGACCTATACTTGCAAAAAGGAGTCACTTTTATTGCTTAAATTTCCTTCACTTTAGAAAAATACAGTTTCTGGTTAGATAAGTATTTGTTGCAAAAACATCTTACTAAGGGTGCAAACTGTCTAAACAGGTTGATGTTGTAGGTAGATATCAAGGCTGGCTTATTTGCTGCTTTTTCTATATTTCCAAAGCTCTTTTTCAATAATTGTTAGGGCCCTCAGTACAGAATCTTGTTATTTTTAGGTGTCATGTTGTTCTGCTGGCCTAGGAATTGTTTAACACAGTGCTTGATATGTATGCATCATTTGTTCCTTTAACAAATATATTGAGTGTTCTTTATGTGCTGGACTTTTCCTTCTGGTCACCAGAAGAGCTGACTGTACGCACTTCTAACTCCTGGTAGTGTTGGGGGACAGCAGGCAGAAGCAGATAAGCACACAGATAATTATGCAGTTCTGGTTTTGGTATGGTTAGGACAATGGTGAGTGTGTTGGCATATGTACATATATGTAGATCAAAAGTGTATGCTTGTGTGTATATTGTGAATACACAAATAATTGTTGGATTTGACTTTGACATTAGATAACCACTTGAGATTTTAGCTTAACACATTGAGTTGTTTTTGTTTTGTTTGTTTGTTTTGTTTTTTGCGGTACCGGGGATCGAACTCAGGACCTCCCACTTGCCAGGCAGGCACTTATGCGGCTGAGCTAAATCCCCAGCCCACATTGCGTATTTTTTAAAAATTTACTTATAAGAGAAAACACATATTACTTGTTTTGTGTGTCTATCCATTTTTATAGGGCTGGGAATTGAACTCAGTGCCTCGTGTATGCTAGGCAATCACGCTATCAGTGAACCACATCTCTGTCCTTATTGACTACATTTTATTTACCTGACCTCAGACCTTTTCTTGGGTTTGTGCCTCTGACATCTCTTATATTCTCTGGTCATCTTTGTCTAGGAGCGGGCACTCACCTTCAAGACTCAGCCATGTGGTTCAGGCCTGTAATTCTAGCACTCTGGGAGGCTGGTGTAGGCAGGAGGATTACAAGTTTGAAACCAGCCTGGGTAATTGAACCGCGTAGGGGAGACCCTGTCTCTAAATAAATAAGTAAATAAATAAATGGGACTAGTGAAATAGTTCAATATGAAGGCACAAAGCAAATATAAATCCTGGTTTAAATGTCCTTTCCTCTAGGTAATCTGACAACTCCTTTAGTGAAAGGATCATGTTTTATCTGGGAAATCCTAGAGCTTTGTCCTTTGCTTCACATGAGGGTCAGGGACAAATGTTTACTGACTATAATATTTAGATCCCGTCCCTCAGCTCACATTGGAAGCTCTCCCAGGAACTGATTGGAAGTCACCTATCTCTGGGTCCCATTCTTTGATTTTGGGTTGCTTATTCTTTCTCTTTTCACACAGAGCTGGAGGATCAAATGTAATAATGAAGTAAGAGTCAAGTAAAACCTGTAAATGTAAAGCAATGGAATTATCATAATTATTATTGCACTACTACTACTGTTTGGAATACATATTCTTGAAATATAATTAGAGTCTTACTGAGGACACCAGTGTTGTGGCTTAACGTAGATAACTGATGAAATTAGCAATTCTCTACTAGTTTAAAGAATGTTGGCCACAGACAGCTGCTTGACAGGCCATCTTTAAGCTTCTGTACATTACTTCTCCAGATCTTCTCCCCAAACCAGAGTAAAGATGCTAATGAATTTGGAGTCACATCTGCACACTGGCAAGGCACTGCCTGGAGCAAACCCCTGTGGCATGAGACAGCACTGTCCCCGTGGGCGTAAAGAACCTCTCTGGAGAGGATTCAGCGCTGTGAGCTAGGAGCCAGGGACTCAGCAGGAGATGCTTTGTCTACTGAGCCAACTTGATTCTGGCCTAAGAAACTTTTTTGGAGGGCAATGGTGGGGGCTCTGCAAAACTTATTGGGAGATTGAAAAATCTCCTTTTTAGAAAACAGATGATTTAAAATCCCTCCCAATTTCCAATCTGGGTACATATTGATGGATGGGTTATTGATTGAGGGGAGAAAGAAGCCTCAAGGGATGTGGGTTAGCTCAGTAGCCATCTGTTCAGTCCCTTGCTCCTGACCACTTCCTCTTGCTCGGGTTTCTTTCTCAGGCCTCCTTAGGATGCATGCTGTCACCCTGGCCTCTGTGCCACTTCCAAGCACCCACTACCGCAGTAGTAGTCCTGATAGAAGCAGGCAGCTTCTGCGCTCAGCTTTGCACTGTGCCCTGGAGCTGTGCAGCCTCTTTGCATTCCGACCAGGTGATCAGGAGCTGTTTTCTTCCAGTGTTTCCAGGAGGAGCCCCGCAGAGCTGCCCCGCCTCTTGGGCTCATATTAGCGGACCTGGATCCTGAGCCAGTGGTCTTGTCTCAGCTCATGGGCAGAGTGAGCTCCGGGAAAAAGAAAAGGGCCTACCTGACATTGTATTATTTAACAATTTCTTTTACTGGGATCTTTTATTTTATGAAGGATGATAATGATTGGTGTATAATGAAAAATTCAAGGAAAAGTAAATTGCCTTAATGTATAGCTGTCTTTTTCCAATGTTTTATACTGTTGAACATTTTTTGTAGCTGTTTGTTCTTGTTTTTTGTTTGTTTATTTATCTATTTTGGTACTAGGGGCTGAGCTCACACCTTGCGCTTGCCCAGCAGGCACTTACACTACTGAGCTAAAACCCGCGTGGTTTAACTAGAATAAATAAAGTAGTATTCATTGTTTAAGCCAGATGCAAGAGTGTAAACACACACAACACACAGGTTAGAATATTACTTAGGACATAAGTCATTTTTTGAAAGTCTGTTACGTGTTAATGGTTCATTAGACCCTAAAGAGAATGTAAAAAGTATAAAACACATTCTTTTCTCCAAGAAACTAGTACTGTGATCAAAATGGAGAAGAGATCTGAATGTTACCCAAAGAATGCTATGTGTTTTAGGTGGTAATCAAATGGTGTAATAGTACATGGTTTTAATTTGAAGGTGATGAATGCAGGAAGAGAAATGAAAAATAATTTAGTAAAATTCACTACTGCAGAAGAAACAAATATTTGTAGTAATTTCTATTTTGTCAGAACAGTTTCAGTCATTGGTTTAATAGCTAGTTGAAAGCCTGGTTCTTAGTCTTGATCTTAAAATTCTTAGCCTATTTATGTCATTTGTCATATGAACTTAATTTCTTGGAGAATAAAAGATCTTTGGTTCTGTTACATAGTTAAAACTTGAGAGGTTTTATGGTCCTGTTCTTGAAAAAATGAAGATATCAAGTCAGAAAGTATTTATTGAGCACTGACATTAGACCATTTTGTGTGCATTTTTTAGTTTTTAGACAATAGTAAAATAACCCTGGAATAATGCCTCTTCAGATGACTTTGATAAGTACAAAATGGTAAGTTGAGCTCTTAGCCAAGAACCTTTGTTTTCCCTAGATGAATATTTTTCAGTTTTGTTGTATGGCAGAAGTCAGAGCTTGAAATACTTGTCCAAGTACCATTCTCAGTATTGTGAAGATTAGTTTTGTGATTTATAATTCATTACATAAAAGTTTGCAAAGTCTTTTAGGCCTGAAATTGGAAACGCTATCTATCTACAGTACTTACAAAGTGGTAGTGGTTTAAACCTCATCATTTATATTGGACATATTTTTCTCAGTTTTATACCTATCTCTGCCCACATGTTTTTTTCCTCTTAATGAATTTGAAAGAAACCATTTATCGTGAGCAAAATTAGTTTCTTCTATTTCTGGGAGTTTAGTTTTCTAATCAGAAGGTCTAATCTGTTATATGCACCCGCGCCGCCACCCCCGCCATCCCCAAATACTGGCCGCCAGAGTGCTGGCTAAATGTTTCCAGGCACTCTGTTTGGAAAACATTTCGTTTCTACCCTGTGTTACAGATGCTCCTGCATACAGTGAAATCCTTTGGTAAGTATTGTTCGGTGAACATAAAGTATTTAATAAATAAACGAATGGCAGTATTATCATTAGTCATATATTGACTGAGTGCCACCAGTGTATTTATCTTCATTATAGGACATAATCCAAGATGCAGTACCTCTTACTGGTTTTGTAGTCTAATTATTTGTGAAATAATCATATTTTAAAAAATCATCAGTTCAAATTATTTGCAATTATGTTAATAACCTGCTTTGGGTAATTAATGGGAAAATATATATAGTTCATAGTGGGCTTATTGTTTCACATGTGCGTAAAAGCAGTAAGAGTTTATCCAAAAGAAATCACACTAAGTAAAACAACTCTTATTAATGTAGAATAGGTTTCATTATTTTCAGGAAAAAAAAATGAGTACTAATAGGTGATACTCTCCTTTATGGTAATACTATGTAGGGTTTTTTTTTTTTGTTTTTTGTTTTTAACCAGAAATTGAATTCAGGGCCTTGTGCTTGCAAGGCTGGCACTACGCTGCTGAACTACACCCCCGGCCCCTACTTAGGTCTTGAAATCAGTTGGCTTTAAATTATATTACTTGAAAAATTATTGCTTCCATGAAATATATTTTCCTACTTAAACTTCTTCCACTATTTTAAGAAACTTTGAAAATATTTAATGTCTGTTTAGAACCTTATTATGCCAAATATATTTTGCACTACATAAAATGAAAACAACATATAATTGTTGTACACAGTGCAAATATCTACTTAAATTCTGTATACAGATTGGATAATTTGAGTCAAAAATATTTAACAATATTTGAATTTAATTTCCCTATGATTTTCATTCCTGTAGACTTAGTTAAAAATGAAGCAGTGGAACAGTGTGGATGTAGAATGTCCCCCAGGGCTCATGTGAGGAGAAGCAGGCTTTGGGAGGCTGATGGGGATTTGTATTCAAATAGAAGCATTCCCATTTCTGCAGGTATAGTTTGTTTTGTAACTTTCAGCATTGAAAAAGTATCAATTCAGTAGATGCTCTTATTTCATATGATTGGAATTGGTTGGTTAATCAATAAAGTTGGTGCAAAGCATTTAATAAAATTATTAGCCAGGAGTAACAGTGCATGCCTGTAATTCCTGCACTCTGGGTGGCAGAGGCAGGCAGAAGGATTGTAACTTTAAGCTTAGCCTGTGCAACTTGGCAAAACCCTGCCTCAAAGCAGAAAGTTAAAAAAGGCTGGGGATGTAGCCCCAGAACCTCTGGATTCAATCCCCACCACCACACACATACATATAAATAAAAGCTCTATATACGCTATGTGATAATTTCCTTTGTATTCATATTTTAGCTTATAAAATTGAGGTAATTTACATCACACCAGCTGCTAGATGGAGTTTCTGAGCTTTTCTTTAAGCATGTTAGAGGTTCCCACCTTTTTTCCTCAGGGATTTTCAGTGTTGGGTTTGTTCGTGCTTGTTTTTGGTTTGGTTTGGTGATGGGGTGTGCTGTGTTTCTAAGGCTGGTCTGAAAGTCCTATACTTAATTGACCATCACCTGTCCGGACCCCAGCTTTCCTATCAGCTGGGCTAGGGCATGTGTCATCGTGCTGGGCTCTATCTCAGTTGCTCTAAAGGTATTTGTAAAGCAATTTGAATACAGAATTCTTCTAGATTATAATTTCCTCATCAGTCCTCTTTTCTTTTTTCTTTTCTTTTCTTTTCTTCTAATCAACTGTCTAAAAACTTTCCAACTAAGTATTGATAGGGACTGCAACTCTTGGTGTACAGTTTATTGCATGTTGAATAACTATTTAATTAAGGTACTTAATTATAGTAACAGACATAACTGATTTAAACAGATTGAAAGACTAAGATAATGAAGCCCAGAAATCAGCGGGTGGAAGTAGAAGTATCCCAGAGCATTGCGGTTTAACTACTGCTTGAGCATTTTGTGGGGAAGTAGAGAGCATGGGAGTGGTGCGGCCTTCTATGGTTGTCACGTAGGAGGCTTTGTGTTTGCAGTGGAAGCTCTTGCCTAGTTGGCTTTCCACCCAAAGACCCCTCTTTCCTTCCTCTCCGTGCATGAGTGTGCGCTCAAGTCATTGTTACCACAGCCATTGCCCTCTGCTTCCCAGTGCCGTGCAGCTCCTTTACTCTGTAACTAGTTTCTCGGTGGAATCTCTCTCGCCCATTTGCATCGGGACTTGACTTCCTAGAACAACCCTAGGGATCAGCTTTACCCAACTTTTATTGTCCTATTTTTATGAAACAAAGATTCAAAAACTTGAATTTTAACATCAAACATAAAACCCTCATATGCAGTAAAGTTGAAGTGTTTAGCTATGCAGCTTATGAACGAATATAGGATAATTCTCAAGATACAATTTTCAAAAACAGTTTACCGTGCCATCTTTTAAAAGGAGTAGAGGAACTGACCTTTTAGAATGTAGTTTACAGCTTCTCACAGAACATTCATTCTACTGAAGAAAATAAGAAATGTGTTGCAGTTACAATGTTCCTTTTCTTTGAATATTCTTTTCATTTTTTTGTTTGTTTGAAATAGGGTCTTACTGTGTAGTTCAGGGTGCCCTCTGCCGCACTGCATAGCAAGGGTTGGCCTCAAGGTGGCATTTCTGCTGCCTCATTGCTAGCATGATAGTCACCCACTACCCACCTTGCCCAGTTTTGCATTATAAGAAGGGGAAAAGTTGCATTAAAAAATGTGAATTGGCCATATTATCTGCATGAAATACAGTAAGGATTAATTCATATCCACTAACATCTTTGGAGTAGCTAACCACATCCTGCACCTGTCAGGATCACTTAATCAGTTTCACCATAACACTCATTACTCCCACTTTACAGGTGAGGAAACTAGAACTTAGAGTGGAAGTCAAACACTTGGTTAGGATGCCACCACTGGAAACTGATAGAGCTACGAGACAAACCCAAGATGTCTGATTTGATTCCCTCACAGCACTATGAGTTAGTGACCTTTGAGAAATTTTCATTAACGTGTTCTGGAAATTTAGATGAAATACGAATTTTCCCTTAACCAAATTCCATGAAAAACAACAACAAAAAACTTTGAATGGGTTGAACTTGTGCTAAAAAGGAAGCCTTAGGAAGGCCTCATGGGGGGGGGCAGAAGGGGACGAGCCTGCTATCATTGTCTGCTACCCAGAGTGAGAAATGTCTCCTTACATTGTGCACCCTTTTATTGTATCCGTGGAACACCTGAGTGAAGATGGTGTATTATCCAGTGCTTATATTTCATTGCCGGGCAACATCAGGGAGCTCTTTTTTAGGATGGCTGTCCATCTGTTCTCCTCCAGGAACTCCTGGATCTGTGCCACCGCCACTTGGCTGCTGGCTTCAGAAGAGCCCGAATCAGTGAGTTGCTCACACTAGGGAGAACAAACGGGCTCTTCTCCTTAAAGTGCCTGTAATTATATGACCATAATTAGAACTAAAACCTTCTTTATACAATTTTCAGCTCATGAGGAAAGGCTTTCTGCTTACCCACCATTTTTTCCTGTGTCGTTTCTCATGCTGATCAGGAAGCAGGTTGTTTGGCGCAATCATAGACCATTGAATAAGAGTGGGGACAGCCAGATTCCCTGAATCCTCCTTTGCTGCATGGCCTCGGGCTAAACCCCTGCCTTCTAAGCATTTCATTTGTAGTGTTACTTCACAGGCTACTACTACTTAGAGGAAGTGATGCCCATGAGGACTTTGCCTTACAAAAGAAGAGATAACCTAAAAATAAATAACTCATAAATAGAGACTCTCAGTATTGGTGCTTGTGGTTAGGATTTCCTTTTGTTGTTGTCATTATAAATGATAACATTGTTTGGTGTGGTTTTACAGTGTTCAGAGAGATGTAGGTCACTGTTGGTTTTTTTTTTTTTTTTTTTGCTTGATGGTTTGGAGTTTGAGCAGATGTTGATTAATTCATGAGCCCCAACTGCAAGGTAGATGTTCAGTATTGATTAGACACATGCCTCTGGTTGTATCCTGTTAAAAAGGACTCAGTTGTGAAATACTCCTAAAGCTAAATCAATAAGCTACTAAAGTTGTTTTTCCTCCATAAATGTTTGTATTTTATCCCTTTAACTAAATGGGAATGGCTGTTAGGAATTTCTGTGATGTGGCCTGTTAAGAAAACTAGGTGTATCTTTGGGACAATTGCTCATATGTTAACCATTCTGAGGGAGCATAAATTATTCATATGTATAGCCTAGCTGCGGATAGCTCTGGCTTATTGGAGGAGATAACAACAGTTTTGTGTTTTTTTTAAATTATCATCTTTATTCTGATGGCAGGGGTAGGAAAATTTGCTCAAAGTCAACCTAGAAACAAATAAAAGTTTAAGGGGCTTGAAGACATCACAGTGTAAGACCTTAAAAATGTCTACAATCTCTGTGACAATCCTGGCCAGTAATTGCTAAGCAGAATGAGTCACTTAGAAGCTTTGTGCTTTGGCTTTTTAAATATTTTTTTTAAACTTTTTTTTCCTTGCAATATAGAAGAATTTCTGGATTTTTCCCCTCCACAAACAGGCTTATTTAGGGGAAATGGTAGTCTTTATGAACTTATCTAGAAATCTACGGAGTTTGGTAGCTTCTAGGGCAGTCTCACCTTCTCCGGATTCCTAGAATGGATGGTGTGAACCTCCTGACTGTGTCAGCCCCTTCCTTAGATCTTTGCAGTGGCCTCTCATTTCCTTTTGCATGTGCTCTAGCTGTTTGCCCTGTGTGTCACTGTTGGTCACCAGCAGGCTCCGCATTATCTCATCTCCCTCATCTGCTTGCTCAGGCCTCCTCCTCTCTCCACAGGGTTTCAGTTCCTGGAAGTTGTGCCTTCTCAATTGACGGGCTACATTAGTCTTTGGAACCCTTTCCCAAGTGCCAGCATTTCCTTAGACCCATGCCCGTGAATGCAGAGTCCTTTCTGTCTGCACATGAGCCAAATTGCCTTGCTGTTTATCAAAACTAAAACCTCAGTATTCAGCTTTAATTGCAGTGTTGGCACTTTGGGGTTGCAGTTTGGGCACTCAGACTCTAAAAGGTTCGTCATCAGTCGCTTACGACTCTTTCCAAAGCTCTTTTTACCCTGTGTTGCAAATAACTCCTGAAAGGCCACCTGCCCCAAGTCTTCTTACATTAAGCAGAGAACTGCTGCTGAGGTCCTTTTCATCTACACTGGCTATAATGGAGCCCCTGCTCATCTTGTTTCTCCCTCTAGTGTTCATCCCAGCTAGAAACTCACCCCTTCTTCCCACTTGGGAAATGACCCTTGCCCTTGACTTGCCTCTGATGACAGTACCCATCGGTGTTCTGGCTCCTGTTCCTGATTTAGGATTCTCATAGGGTGGAGAAATTGGGTTCTTTGGTCAGCTGCCTGAGTTAGAAACAGAGCTCTGTACCTTGGAGCTGTGCTCTTTAGGCCCGTTGTTTAGCCTTTTTGTGCTGTGTGTTTCTACTCAGACTGGAATGAGGAGGGTGAGGATCTGCTTCATAGGACTATTGAAGTAATTTAAGCACTTAATGCAGTACCTGGCACATAGTAAGCATCCAGTGGACATTAGCTAGTATTATGTATTTTGCCATATTGGCATTGAACCTTGGGATGTTGTACTACTGAGTTATAATCCTTAGCCATTTCTATTTTTGTTTTTGAGATAGGGTCTTGCTAAGTTACTGGCTTTGGACTTGCAATACTCCTGCCTCAGCTTTCTGAGGTAGCTGAGATTATTGTACAAGTGTGCACCACTGCATGCATTCAGTACTAATATTAATTGAGAGGAGAGCATGTAGAACACACTCTCATATAATACATATGTATGTGCATATAGTCACTCTCACACATATATCTGTATATAAACAGATCTGTGTAGTTACGTTGTTTGGAAAAACATTTAGAACTGAAATATACTATCTTTTTAGAAAATCAAAATAAATAATACTCATTTTAAAATGTGAAACATAATAATAAATTTGGATGCAAAAAAAAAAAGTGAAACATGCAAGATACTGGATGTAGTTCTACAGGACTGTTATCTCAGGCAGGAGGATTGTCATGAATTCGAGGCAAGCCTAGGCTACACAGTGAGTTCAAGACCCTCTTAAATTACATAGTGAGAATCTGCCTCAGAAAAACAGGACAAACAAACAAGAAAACCCAAACACACACACACAACACACGGTTGCACATTGTTGAGTTGAACAAAATCCTGACTTGTGAGGCCAGGGTTAAACAGTTGGGGAATTACTACCTCTTATTTCTGCACACTACCAAAAGTCTGTCATTAATGCTCTGACCTTTGTTGAGAGAACCAGAATGCCAGGTGTATGTGTGGACACTTGCACACTTAGGATGAAGAGGACAGTGATAGATTCTCCTTGGAGAAATTTTGAATCCAGGCTCTTGTCTATCCTATTTTAGGTAAATGTAAGTGGAAGAGAAATTGATTTTGTTTTTAAAACAGTAGTGTGAAGGAGAACATCCTGAACATGAGTGTAGAAGGGGACCATTCTGAGAAATCTGTCATGAGTTTATTATGCTCACTTCTTTGAATTATAATAGATCGTCAGTAAAGTCATTAGATTTAGCACAAGGATGATTTACTGCTTTTGTGTTCCCAGTTTTGTTGTTCATTTTCTTTTAAAAAATGAAGAAGATAAAAGTAAAAGGGTAACGTTGATATTTGTATTTGAAAATCTTTTTTTTTTTTTTGGTACCGGGGATCAAACTCACGACCTCGTGCTAGCCAGCCAGGCACTTAAGCCACTGAGCTAAATCCCCAGCCCTGTATTTGAAAATCTTAAGTGTAGATATTGGTGGATTACTTTAAAATTAATCACATACTCCTCATTTACCAAGGATATAGATGCATCAGTGAAAATTTTATTTCAAAAGCCACAATGATTTTAGATAGGAAAGTGGAATCTTAAAAAAAAAGGACTAAGTGATCAGTATACCCGCAGAAAGGGAGAGAGAGTGTGTGTGTGTGTGTGTGTGTGTGTGTGTGTGTTTGTGTAAATGCTGGAGGAGCCAGGAGTGTGCCATGTGGTGTACATGTTGACTAGATCATATATTTTTCTGGTGCTATTACTTAAATCTTAGAGGTTGCCAGTCTTGGAGGCATAAAAATTACTTGGATTTCCCTATTTTTATTTCACATATGTGATTTAATAGCTTATGTCATTCTAGGTTGTTTTATTAGTGCTGGTTTTGTAAAATAAAATTCTTAGAGAAATTCTGGGGGAGGGTGGCATGAGACAGTAGACCAGAGTTTCACTGGTTTGAGTTTGTAACTTTCATTTCTCTTCAAGTGTAGATTTATTCTTAGTGATACAAATTGCTGTTTTCTTTGGCAGGCATTAGAAACAAGTCTATGTGAAATTATGTAATGTCTGAAAAGTTATATTCATGATTAATTGGGCTATTCTAGAATGGTATTTGTGTGTATGTGGAATAAAATGATCATGCTTTTTATTTGGCAGTGAGTTAAAGCACCCTGCTCAGATCAGGTTACTCTACAGGGCTCTGTGAGAAATGTATGTTTAGCTTGATCTCTAAAAAGTGTAAAATGCAGCTTCCAAGCCAAATATGCTGGAATTCGTATTGTAACCAAGGTTAGCCTCAGAATAACTTCAAAAGCAATCTGTTCCACTCTATCACACCTTCATTAACAAAGCCAAGAGGTTTAAAACAACACTACCATCATTTCAGTAGGCTCTGTAAGTACAGTCTTGATTATCAGCGGGCAGATTGTCTGAATTGTCAAGTGTTAGCTAAAAGTTGACCTAAACAGATTAGTCACTGTGATCTGTCTGTTATCTAGCCTGGACTTTCCAGGAGCTAGCAGGGAAGGCCTGGCCTATAGACAGTTGCCTCCTCCAGCATGCAAATGGGGAAGTGATTGCATGCATCACTAACAGGATAGCCCTTTGTATCTATAGGGCTTGTTTCTATATGAACATGTGCATACTCTTTTCTTGTCATTATTCCCTAAACAATGTAATTATAAGAAGGCATATACTGTACCACACCATTTTATATGACGTATTTGACCATCTGCGAATTTTGCTATTCATAGGGCGAGGGATGTAGCTCAGCGGCTGAAGCGCCTGCCTGGTAAGCGTGAGGTAGTGAGTTTAATCCTTGGTGCCAGGAAAAAAGGAAAAATGAAACAATGATATTTTAGGCAGGAGTGGTGGTGCACTCCTGTAATCCCAGCACGTGGGAGGCTGAGGCAGGAGGGTTGTTGCAAGTTTGAGACCAACCTGGGCTGCACAGTGAGCCCAAGACCATCCTGAACTGCACAGCGAGACCCTGTCTCAAAAAGACAAAAAATGCTATTCATGGAGCAGAGGACCTAGATGCCATTCTGTACAAATACCAAGGGACACCTATAAGGTGATGGCGAGCTTGCTAACGGCAGACTGTGTAATATAGGAGTTCTTGGGCCTGACCATCTTGGGAAAGTTAACTTCAGCTTCCTCACTGTAAAGTAGAGATGACAGTAGCTACCATCTGGCATCTTAAGTGCTTGCCTAACTATGTACTCAAGACGTGTTCTGTAAAGGTTTAATGCTACTACTGTCACTGTAAACTACTACCAGCCACTTGAACCACTGGGCACCACCAACTACTATGATCATTCCATCTCTTCCTGCTTATCTTTGCTTATTTACTTCGTGATGAATTATCATATTGATATGGTAACACAGTTCAAATTTAATTATTTGGGGATTGTGCTTATGTTCGTTCGTTCTTTCTTTCTTTCTTTCTTTCATTAGTATTGGGGTTTGAATGTTTAATGTAGGGCCTTTACAGTGAACTATATCCCCCATCCTTTTCTTCTTTTTTATTTTGAAACATGGTCTTCCTAAGTTGCCCAGGCTGAACTTGCACTTAACAGTTCCCCTGCCGTGGCTTCCCCCAGTGCTGAGATTACAGGTGTCTGCCACCACACATGGCTGTAAAGTGCCAGCCAGTGTTCTTGGTACCAAACTGTAGACCACATTATTACTATATGGGGACTTGTTAGAAATGCCGAATTTCAAGCCTGATTCCAGAACCAGTCTTCCACAGTCCACATTTTAAAATGATTTCCTAGTATTTTGTTTATACCTTAAAGTTAGGGAGGATTGGTGTACATCATATTCCCCTAAATTGTCTCCAAAATCATCTTAATAATTTAGGAATGACAGCCACTTGTAGATTGTAAGCCAGTGTCATGTGAAGTAGGCCCTTAAACAGCTGCCTGGTAATTGGAAAGAAGAGGGAGGAAACAGTGGAGGAAGAAAACCATGCCTGATAATACCGATAATATGCCCCTGTAGATGGAAATATGCATTCTAGTTATTTTTTTTATTTTTCGTTGTGACACTAACATGGAAAGGAATATTGAAATTTTGCAGATTAGTTAAAAAAAATTATCTGTGACCGTTTTAAGGTCCAGTGACTTGTCAAACTTTCATGGAGAATTTCCTTTGACTCTGGTCTCAATATTTCTCTGCACTCTGTTTTCTTAAAACCTGCACACATACATGCCCACATTACAGTCCCTTTAATCATGCTTCAGGCTTTAGTTTTCTAGTGTGAAGATGTTGCACGTAATTTGCTGAGATGGAAGAATTCCTGGCTAGGAGACAAGTGTGGTTTGCTTACTCCATTCCCTGGTCGGCGCCTTTGCTTTTTCTTCCTTCCCTCCCTCCCTCTCCTTCCCTCCCTCTCTCCTTCCCCCCTTCCCTCCTCTCCTTCCTTCCTTCCTTGCTTCCTTCCTTCCTGCTTTCCAATTGAACTCAGGACCTTGCACTTGCCAGGCAGGTGCTTTGCCATTGAGCTACATCCCTGGCCCTTGTGAGAGCCATGAGAACACTGGTCTTTGATTAACCATGAATTATGGCTGGTTGTGGAGGTACTGCTTTGTTAAGATAAGAAAGATAAGAATTACTTATTTTTAAAGTAGGACTTTCAAGTCTATTTTTTTTAATACCTTACCCCTAACTCACCACCATGTGGGGGATGAAACCCAGGGCCTTAGACATGATCAACCAAGTTATTTACTGCTACGTTCCCATGGCTTCTTTTCCATATTTTTAAAAAAGTTTAGTTGAAAAACAAGTTTGAGTTAGAATACAGCACAGTTTCAAACAAATCAGCAAACAGATAATACTTGACACCATGGAACCTCTTGTGGTTAGATTTCTGTGACCTAGTAATTTTACTTCTAGGAATGTATCCTACAGGTATATTTTATGTAGCCTAAACTACCCAATATCCCAGTTTTTTGGAGCTGCATTTCTCACAAGGAGTGCTGGTAAAATTCTTTTTGAACTGTTTTGTTGAGATCACCTCACCATGTATTATAAGCTGGCCTGGAACTTGCCATCCTCTTCCTCAGCTTCCCCAGTATGTGGAGAGCTGACATGCACTACAGCTGAAGCGTTTTATTAAGATGCTTATGCTAATCCCAGATCTGTTGAACCAAACTCAGTAGTTGTGCCTTAGGCATTTTTAAAAATTTCCTTAAGTGAGACCAGGTATGGTAGAGCACATCTGTAACTGCAGTACTCAGAAAGCTGAAGCAGGAGGGTCACTGCATTTTTTTTTTTTATCTTTTTGTTTGTTTTTGTTTTTTTATCGGTACCAGGGATCGAACTCACGACTGCCTGCTTGCAAGGCAGGCACTTATGCCGCTGAGCTAAATCCCCAGCCCCTCACTGCATGTTTGAGGCCAGCCTGGGCTAGAAAGTGAGTTCAAGGCCAGCTTGACCTGCACAGTGAAACCCTGTCTCTACCAGCCTTCATCAGTGATTCTGATGTTGGCACCTGGTTAGGAACCACTGTCTAGAGAGCAATTCTTGTTAGGATTTTTTTTCCCCTAAAATATCAGCTATTATTTGGTGTAAATAAGCTCCAACCCCAGCTCCCAGGAGTGATACACTTGTGGCAGAAGAGCTGAAACCAAACACCTTCCAAATCCAAGGGTTATTTTGGAAGTAGTGGTTTTAGTAGTTACACAGCCCACTCTGTTGAATTAGAAAAAAAGTGTTTGGATGCCCACCCAGTGAACCACAAATGACACCCCATGGTAAAACATCTAAACAGTCTTCATTAAGAAAAATTATTTTAAGTTTAAAACTATGCTGCAAAGGAAATTCTAAGCTCAGACAGCAGACACCTTTGGAAATGAAAATCTATCAAACGTTCAATAATACAAATGTTAAATTATTCCTGAAAACAAGCAAGATGGGAACACATCCCAGCTCATTTTGTGAAAACTAAGCAAAAGTAGTAAAAGAAAAGGATAGTATGGATGATTCCTCATGGATGTAAACACACACACACACACACACACACACACGCACACACCCCACTTTAAATTCAGCAAATCCAGGAATATAGAACAAAAACAATATATTTTGAGTTTTATCTGGAATGAAGTTTATCTGAAATGCAAAGTTTGTCAGTATTCTGAGACAAATATAAATGGTATAAGAAAAGCAATCAAGGGCTGAGGGTTTAGCTCAGCAACATAAGCGCCTGCCTTGCAAGTGTGCGGTTGTGAGTTCAATCCCCAGTACCAAAAAAATTTTTTAAAAATTTTTAAAAGAAAAGCAATCAACAAAATTAAAAATTGACTAATTAAAAACCTTTCAGCAACTAGGAGTTGTTAATATAATTAACCTCATTAAAAAGCATCTAAGAAATTCCTAGCACATAGCCATATTATTGGTGAAAGGCTGAATATTTTTTTGTCTAAGATCAGAAATATGATATATTTCTCCTTTCATCATTTCAGTGGAATAATAGTGGTGTTCCTAGCCCGTGCAATAATACAAATAAATAAACGTCAAATGAATAGGGAGGAAATACAAAATTTTCTCTAGTTTTATGATCATACATATTTAAAGTCCTCACTAATATTTATGAAATCTACTAAAACGAGAGAGTAGTTAGCAAGATCATAGTATATAAAGCCAGTGTTTACAAAAATAAAAATTTGCAGGTGTCATGTTGTACACACCTTTAATCTCAGCTTCTCAGGAAGCTGAGGCAAAATGGTTTAAAGTGAGGCTGACCTGGGCAGTCTGGCAAGACCTTTTCTAAAAACAGTTTTAAAAGCACTGACGGTAAAGCCCTCTGTAGTATGCATGAAGTCCTGTGTTCAATACCCACCATATCCTCAAAAAAAAAAAAAAAGTCGTGGGCAACCAGGACAAAGTGTGAACCCTAAAACCTATAAAGCATTGTCGAAAAAAATTAAAGAAGGCCTAAATAAACAAAGAAATGTCCATGTTCATGGATTGGAAAACTCAGTAAGTCATTATGTCCCTTCTTAAAAATAACCTCAATAAATGTCGCAGCAGGCTGTTTTG
>PVJX010003455.1:0-60656 GCA_004027295.1 Dolichotis patagonum | reverse complement strand
TTGATGCATAGTCTTACTATAGGTAGCTCAGTCAGACCTTAAACGTCCAATGATCCTTCTGCCTCAACTTCCCAACTTCCTCAACGAATAGGCACACACACCATGCCTGGCCAGGGAAGTCTTTCTGACAAAGGGTCGTGGTTACACATATGGGGTAAAATGAGCCTTTTCCCATACTTCACCACATACACAAAGGTAAGATAGAAATGGTTCACAGACTTAATACACAAAACAAAACTATAAAATTAGAAGAAAACACAGTAAAACTTTGCAAATTTGGGGTACATAAAGATTTTTTGGTTGAACACAAAAAATTTCTTAGAAAAAGACAAGCCACCCATTGAGCAAACATAATCATAATACACATGCGCACACCCATACAACACACAGGGCTTGTATATACAGTTTGTGAGGCATTCTTACAACTCAGACAACCCAGTTTAAGAACGAATAGGTGCTGCAAGAGCCAGACAGTGAGATAATACTTTGTGGACCAGACATTTAATTGAGAAACAACGCCCTTTGTATCCACTCTCTGGAGACAGGGCAGACAGCAGAGCTGCCTCTGGAGCAGAGAGATGGTGAGGGGCATGCAGCTCAACAGAAGCTCTGACCGTGCAGGGACCTCTGGTCCCAGACTCGACCTTCAGAGTGGTCCTAGGTGGGCCCCCGATGCCCACACTCTTATATTTCTGCAGCTCTGTAACATGGCCAGAAGCACATGGTGGATGTGGCCAACCTAGGAAGCAGTATGTACGTAGTGCGGTGATGTGGCTCACTGCCTCTGAAGCCTCCCTGGAGGGAGTAGCAGCTGATGCTGACTTCCCATGACACCCGAACTATGGCTGTATGATTTTCACACTGAAAGAGCATCTGGTCATACACCACAGTGGCCATTTCTAACAAATCGTACAGAAGGTATATAAATAGTCTTAAAGAACACAAAAACATGCCTAGTTACATTAGCCATGAAGGGCATACAAATTAAAACAATGAGACACACACACTCTAAATTGGCTAAAAATTTTAAGAACTAATACCAAGTGGGAGTGTAAAATGTTTGTTGTAAGTACTTGGGAAAATACTTAGACTGGTTTTATAAATTAAACATATACTTAACCATATGGCTTAGCAATTCTACTCTAGTATTTACCCAAGAGAAATGAGAATATGTACACAGAGTCTTTTACACAAACATATTAGCTTTATTGCTGTAGCCCCGAAACTGCAAAAAGCTCAAATATCAACAGGTGAATGATGAGTAAACAAACTTAGATATATTGATATAATGAGATACCTTTTGCCATTAAAAGGAATAAACTATACACAATCAACCTGTGAGCAAATCTCACAAATGCACTAAGCATGAGGAAGTCGTAAACATACGTCCCATATTTTATGTACGAAGTTTTAGAATAGGCAAAACTCATGTATAGTACAAGAAAGCAGACAAGTGGTGGGCTCAGTCTGCAAAGGGATAGTGCTGAAAAAAGGCTTACAGGAACAGTTTGGAGGTGATGAAAAAGGTTTTTCTCCATCTTAATTGTGAGGAGCATATACATTTGTGCAAACCTTAAAAAAGGGTTCATTTTGTTATGTTGTTTATACCTCACTGGTATACCTCCATAAAGGTGATTTTTCTTTTGCAATTTTGAAAAATCATGTTTAGTTTCATAATGGATCTTTTCAGAATGTCTTTGTCTGATTATGGTATCAGAATTATTCTTACTTCCTAAAATTAATTGAAGTCATATAAAATAAATCATATAAAATTGGTATTATATTCTTATTAAATCTTTGAACAAATAGACCAGAAATGAATACTAATTGAAACTTAGGATATTTATATTTTTCTGTATCTTTGTAACTGTTTTGTTAATTTGGTCTATGTTGACATGCATTTTATGTAAGTTTTCTAATTTGTTTACCTAAATCTGCCCTTTCTTATTAATCCCTTTAAGATCTGTAGTAACAACTCCTTACTTACTATGTAATATCAGCTATACATTATCTCCTTTCTTGATCAGTCTGCCTAGGCATTTAGTTAAACATACATCTACCTATAACATAGTAGTTCTAAGGGCTGGGGATTTAGCTCAGTGGCATGAGTGCCTGCCTTGCAAGCACGCAGTTATGAGTTCAATCCCCGGTACCAATTAAAAAAAAAAAATAGTAGTTCTACTCCTAGGTATTTAATCTGTAGAAATGGAAACATATTCACAGAAAGACCTGCATAAGAATTTCATAATGATTTTGTTCATTTTGTTGTCCTGAACTATACACCATTGCTGGTAAACTTTTGAAAAGAATAATTTTTTGTATGTTTATAATGAAATCTTACTCCTCAATCACAATTATTCCTATCACCAACAATATGCATGAATCTTTAAAAAATATAAGGTGAAAGAATCCCCATGTTTCAGAATCCATAGTGTCTGACTGCATTTATGTGAAGTTCTAAAACAGACCAAATAAAACTGTGGTGGGAAGAAGCAAAATACCAGTTGGTCAGAAAGAGGAGTAAGAAACCTTGACTAAAAAGGAGCAAGAGAGAATTCAAGTGATCTGGAGAGTTCTGTAGTGTGACAGAGTGTGGGTTACAAATATATGCATTTATCAACAACTCAGCTGTGCTGGGGATTTAGCTCAGTGGCATAAGCGCCTGCCTGGCAAGCACGAGGTCATGAGTTCGATCCCCAGGACCAAAAAAAAAAAACCAACTCAGCAAACTGCATGTTTCAATGTATGTGAAATATTCCTTAGCTTGACTGGACAACAGTGTGAGTGTACTTATTGCCACCGAACTGTGTTTTTAACAATGATTAAAATGGTAAATGTTGTTTTTATTTTACCACCGTAAAAATAATGGTCAGATGTGCAGGATTTCAATGGGAAAATATTTGAAGTATGTATTTTCCTCATTACTATGTCCTACTTTTATTTATCTACCATTTATGTGCTAAAATACAAACATAATGTTGAAAATCGTGTACCAAGTGATAAATAAGGTAACATTCATATATTCAGCAAGTATTTATCGACTGATCTTCAATCTGAGTAGTGTAGTAGATCTTCGTACTTAGATATTTGATCTAAGTAGTGTAAGTAGTAGTGAGTGTAGTTCTTTCTCATGTGTAGTACTTAATATAAACCAAACAGAGATCTCAGTGTACTAAGCTTTGTCCCAAAATAGCCAAAATTTACTGATTTGACACAATTAGTGAGCTTTCTCTTCCGACTACGTACCCTTCGTAGGCGTCTGTGTGCTTAGGTTTTAATTGTTAGTGCATCTTTGTAATACGTACTCATTACATTCATCTTGGAGTAACTGGTACATATGCATATCCCATCTCAATCATTGTTTGCCACCTCCCCAGGCTTCTGTACACTCTTGCCCTCAGGAAAAGCCTTAGCAAAGCTGGTGTCTCTCTTCTGGGCCCTGATGGTGTAGCTTACCGCAGTGAGGGGTCCTGCTGGGTCACAGTGACATTGTAGTCACATGTCTGACATGATGTTTCTGTGTGGCCCAGGATGGTGCCAGGCCAAAAGCTTTAGAACTTCCCCCACAAAGGGGGCCTAAGGGATACATCTTTTGCTACACAGAAGTCACTCCAAAAACCAATGAGCTAGTACAGTAATTAGCCAGGCAGTCCTCTTTTCCTTTTATGTATATATGCTATAATTGAAAGGGTCAAAGGAAATGGGGATAAGAGAGGTGAAAAAATGAGGGGCATGGAAATTCCATGCAACAGCTGTCCTGGAAGGAAGGGGTAGTTGAGAGTTCAGTGTGGAAATGGAATTACACTGTTTTCCTTGGTTCTGTGAAGACAGAGCCTCAGAGTATCAATTCTTTGTTGTATACTTGAGTAATATATTAAATAGCACCCAGCACCTCAACTGCCAATTCTTAAAGTGGAATATGTCAGGGGTGGTTGTGGTGACAATATTAAGACTAACAAGTGGCTTTTTTAGCTTGTTATTCTCCACCTGTGTCTCATCACCACACTCTTCCTGTTTGGATCAGTAGAGTTGCCTGTGTCTCCTCTAAGTGCTTACTGCAGGTTTCTCTTAGCAGGATTAGTAATGAGGATGTCTCTGTTTTCAGTTCACACTATGCCTGGGCAGGGTCTTAGGTAACTGTCTAGATAAATGATGATGGGGTCAACGACTGAAGCCAGTCACCCTTTACCGTGCTAGGCAGCAGCCATCCTTAGCTTATCTTCTGTGTTGGCATTAGCCTTTGCTTTAGCCGTCAATAATGTGCTCTGGCTTTACTTGGTGAAAGCATGAATTGCAATACAGAATTTCTGCCCACAGCATTGCATTTCCAAAGCTTAGTGCCATTTTTTTTCTTTCTTTTTCTTGCTATTTTCAAAATAAATTTTGTATTTATGGCGCTGTCAGTTTTCTTATCCTTAAAGAAATGATGAGACCTGCCTCAGTCAAGGTTCTTCAAACACGAAGGCTGCAAATCACTGGAGAGACATTTTGTAAAACTTTTTACAAAAGGAACCACTAAAGATTTGTGACACTTGGATGCAAGTTGATTTTAAATTTCTATTTTTCTAAATCAAAACTTTATATTGCTAATAAAATATAAATACAGGGTTTATATTTTTAATATCATAATATGCTTGCCAACGAGAATAGTTTGTAAATCCTAAACAGACTTGCTGTAACCATGCGTTGAATTTCCAGCTGTGTTGAATCAGACTTTGATCCCTATTAAGATAAATGCAATATCTGCAGTTTGTAATGGCAGGGGTGGAGGGGAGACTTGCACATGAAATGGTAAAAGCCAAGTCCCTGTCCAGATAAGAAACTGAAGGCTCTGAGAGAAAGTAATTTTTTCATTGTCTCCTTTTTCCAGTATTCATAGCCTTCATCTACCACAAAAGAAAAAAGAAAGGAAGAAGGAAAAGAAATGAGATGGTATTGTTAAACACAGTCTTCAGGATTAGATTCATTTCCTCCCCATAGAATCACTTTCCTTAATCAGCACTTTTATAAATGGTACACCTGCCTAATTAGAGCAAGTTCTAGACTACAGGATACCGTGTGAGCGTTTCAATTAACTCCACGCAATTGACAACTGTGTTGTGGCTGATGTTCGTAGTCTCCTCATTCCTTTGTAGCTCGACTTTTATTGTGTGATAGTTCAGAATCAGCCGAATTTCCCAGTAATGTGTGGTCATTGATAATTTTTTGTTGTTTCTAAATGATCTCTTTAAGTGTATGTTATGAAGCTATGTAGAGGTGCTTCTGAGTACTTCTATTAGATTTTATTTACTTGCTGCTACTCTTAAAATACAGCAAACCCTCATGTTTGTGATAAGGAGATAAAATACTGCTGTCACATTCAAGATCTCCATACATTAACAATAATAAATCCTTTTGCCCAGAGTAACACAGAAGCTCAGTCCACAGAGCAGTGGGAATGATATAGTCCTCCCTCACAGAACCAATTACCCACAGAGAAGTATAATGAGCAGGGGAGGTGACACGATGAAAATCTATATCGTAGGAATAAAATTATGGAAAAATTGTTGCCTGTGTAATGTGTTATAGTAAGTGTTTCCCCAGTCATCTTCTGGAAAAATTTATTTAGCATCTACTTGAGGCCAAATGCAGTATGGATTTGCAAGAATTGGCTTAGAATAAAATAAAAGGGCACTTGAGTGCAGAGAAAATGGCGATAGGCATGTTGTAAACAACAGTTCTGTTCTTTCCCAAAGGATCTGAAGAAGACCTAGACTAGTTAGTCCAAGGGCACTGGGCGCCAAAATTCCTCACTGGAGGGAACAGCTACAGTGACCACAGTTAGTGCAGGTGCTCACAGGGGTGAGGTAATGCGTAGGGAAAAAAAGAGCCGGTTTAGATTGCTGCCGGAAGTCCCTACTTTTAGAGTTAGTTTCTGACCAGTGTAGCGCTGGAAGGAAACTGCTGCAAGTGCACGATCTGTGTCCTAATTAGGAGGGGGCTCAATCTCGTCCAGCAGGCATCAGTTGAATAAGTGGGTTAAGTGTTAAGAAATGAAGTCTAGTTCTTCATTAGATAAGCGTCAAATAGAGTGTCGAAGTGGTGAAAAAGGATGTTACTAAGTCCCTCTGAAATCAAGAAGCAAGGTGTTCTTGTGATGCTTCAGTTGTGAAGTTGTGGATAGTAATTCATTATTAGTTACAAAGCAACAAAGATTGTATAATATTTTTTAAACTGTAAAGATCTATGGTCTTATAGTTTTGTTGGATTTTTTATGTTTTTTTTTAATTCACATTTTTTTAAAAAAATTCATTCTTTTTTAAAATTTTTTAAATTCACATTTTAAATTCACAAATTTCTGTATTCATCTTTTTGTCTTTCGGAGACAGTCTCACAATGTAGTTCAGGCTGGCCTTGGACTCACTTTGTAGCAGCCCAGGCTGGTCTCAAACTTGCAACAATCATCCTGCCTCAGCCTCCGGAGTGCTGGGATTACAGGAGTATGCCACCATGCCCAGCTCAGTGTATTCATCCTGTTTGGGTTTTGTTTTTTATTTTGTAGTAAGTACATACCACGAATACAACCCAGGGCCCCATGTACCACTGAACTACATACCCAGTCCTTTTAAAACTTTTGAGGCAAGGTCCTGCTAAATTACCAAGGCTGGCTGAGTGTGGTGGTGCCAGCCTGTGATCCTCGCACTTGCGAGGCTGAGGCAGGAGGATGGTTGAAAGTTTGAGCCAGCAGAGGCTGCATAGTAAATTCAAGGACACCTGACCCTGTGTCCCTCCTGCCCCTGCCCTCTAAAGTAAGTTACCAAGGCTGGCCTCAAACTTCCAATCCTCCTGCTTCAGCTTCTCTGAAGTAGCTGTGATTACAAGGATGTGCCACTGCCCCCAGCTTTTTCTTGAGAGGGAAAGTGTGTGGGTGGGCAGAGGGTGTCACCATAGCCACATACTATATGGGCAACCTGTCATGGCCTCACATCACTCTTAGATACAACTAAGTAACTATTTGCAAGCAAGCCCTACTAGTTGACACTTGTAATAGAACATTTTTCTCACTTGATTTTTTTTTTTTTTTTGGCAGGACTTTGGTCCTGTATTGTGAAATTGTGCCTCAGGACGTATATAGCACACATAAATGCCATTTATTATGTGTTCCAGAGTGAATACTGTTAAAGAATGGCAGAGACCTCCCTGCTGTTGGTTCCTTTTCTCGCCGTGTTTGTGGTCATTGAGGATATACATCAAAATAAATGATAACGTTCAGTACTTTGGAACCTGTTGAATTGGAGGGACCACTTCCTAGTCTCGAATCAGTTTGTTCTTTGAGGCTAGGACTTCAG
Organism: Dolichotis patagonum; assembly: GCA_004027295.1. Classification (NCBI taxonomy): domain Eukaryota; kingdom Metazoa; phylum Chordata; class Mammalia; order Rodentia; family Caviidae; genus Dolichotis; species Dolichotis patagonum. Next base: position 53,328 of record PVJX010003455.1, on the reverse strand, counting down.
CAAGGAACAGTCTCTGTCCTTGTGGTGGAGCACATGGCTCAGTAGGAGAAACAAAATAGATAAGTAGTACATAATGTGGCATAAAAAATAAAGCAGGATGTGAAAGACCTAAATGGTGTTGTTGGAATACAGCACCCTCAAAGACAGCCCCTCCGAAGGTGATCCCCAAATCAAAGTCCAAGAAACGAGGGACCTACCACAAAGAAGAGAGAGAAAGGGCTGGCATTGTCTGGATGCCTGTCTTAGTGGCCCTGTGACCACAGGGAGAAGCTACTTCTGCAGGGCTTGTGTTGTGCCGTAGTGAACAATTGGGAACAGCCTTGTGGGAAGCAGCAAAGCACTCCTCAGCTCGACATTCCAGTATGGTATGAGAAAGGGGCAGAAAGTAAAGAGGTGCCAGAGAGGCTTACAACAGCTTTTTTGCCTACTTGATTGGGAATCGGTGAATTGAGTTGTCTGAGTTCAGCCCTTTTATACTCAGTGAGTTTACATTCATCTTTGTTTTCTCTTGTGATGTTATTCACTTACGGTTTTATATTCATGTGGGTTTTTTTTTTTTGACATCTGTTTTTTGTTTTTCTTTTACTTTGAGTTTTTCTTTATTAGTTACAGGCTTCTTTGCTCTCAGGTGAGGCATTTTCTACCCTACTACCGTACTCTGATTAATTCATTCTTTTAAGCAAAAAGAAAAAAATTCAGATTAATATTCATCACAGGTGCTCAGAGAATTGAAGTCTTTTGTAGAAGAATTCTAAACACCAAAGCAATTCATTTGTGCTGACGTTTATTAACAAGTGAAGTTGCTTGGTCTTTCTGTTTTTATAGCCAAAGTGAGTTTTGTAGTAATTGTAATCAAGCTTCATAGTTCGCAAATACACAGATCTCACTCACATTTCAACTTGTAGCAACTCCAGCACTTTGCTGCACCTTTACAGAGGAGGCCTTGTGAGACTCAGAACTGAAAACATCTTTCTGTGTCATACAGATGGGTGAAAAACGCTGAATTGTTTCGTTTATTTACACCTATAATTACTAAAATGGCTTGTTTTTAATAGTTTCATAAAAGCTATAGAGAACTGAGGCAGATAAAGACAGGGTTATGCAAAGAGGGCTCCATCCGGGATCATTGGGAGCAGACCCGGAAACAGTGTGCAGAACCCCTTTGTGTCACTGTCAGGAAGAGGATATGAGCCTGCATACTTCTGGCTCTGCGTTAGTACATGAGTTTTTTCACTTATTTATTTTCTTTTTCCTTTTTTTTGTCCAGCTACCTCACATGACTAACAAGCACTCACATGTTTCCTTCAGGGCAGAAATAAAAGTAACTCAATATAAAATTTCTCAAAAATGCATTGTCCTGAATTTAAGGAATGTTTTCTCAGAAAAGCCGGGGGAGGGTATCCTAAGGACTCTTTTAGTGTCTTTTGAAGTATTATGGGCTCAATAAAATATTAGAGCTTGGAAAAGTCTTAAAGGTTCTCCAGCTATCTAACCATTAAAACACTGCACTGTATCAGGAAAGGATTTTTGAAAAGTCCCAGCAGATACCCTGCCTTGCTTGAGAGCGGTGATTTTGTGTGCTGTCTTGGTGAGGCCCATCCAACCTCTCCGTGACCTGTTCTAATTATCAGGGCCTCTGTACCTCAAGAATAATCCAGCCCACAAATATTATATGACTCTAGTTATTATGTAAGGTATCAAGAAGAGTCAAATGGATTGGGATAGAAAGAGGAATGTGGCTGCAAGGGCTGAATGAAGGAGAAGTGGGAGTTAGTATTTAATGGAAACTGTCAGTTTGAGAAGATGGAAAATGTTGTAGAAGCGAACGGTGGTGCTGTCTTCACAGTTTTTAGTGTACTAAATGCTACTGAATGCAGTGGTGGGCTTTGAGGAAGAGAGACTTGTATTTAAGACCCAGCTCCACACTCAAACCTTTGCATGTGACACTTGTTAAAATGATCTTATGTATCTTTTACCATTACTTTAAAAATATGAACAAAACGAAGGAGAAAATAAGATTTCATTCTCTTATTGAACAACCCTGAGACATACCCTGTCAGTCCCTGACAATACCCCATCGGTCCTCATTCTATCTATATCCTGGAGACACTTGGCTTTCCCCTTCCCGACAGACTCCTTGAGACAGTAGAGGCAGTTTTGTCGCTGGGTAATAATGTTTTGTTTTCAGTGCCTTTGAATCATGGTCAAAATAAAGCTTAGTGAGACACTGTGGTTGGCTGGCTCACCTTTTAAAGCTCTCTTAATCTCCTGACTCTTTGTCTACGTCTATTTTTGCTCACTTGCTGTCTGTCTCCCTTTTAATTTATGTATAGAAGAAACTGGGTCATTTGCCCTCTAGAGTTTTGATACCAACGTCTCCCTTCTTCATAGATTAATGTAGTCCTTGTCCTCTGTATTTCCTGTGAATCAGTAATTGGATTGACATACTTTATTTTACAAATTTTTATAACCCAACTACATAATTATTCATTCTCAACCTCTTTTGAAAGCGGAGAGGTACTATTTTATCACCACCGCGCCCACTTTTTGTTTGGGAAAGTTGTCAACATGTAGAAAATTAAAGGAATAACATCATAAATGTGAATATACTCTTTTAAAAAAAATTTTATGTGAATTTACTCTTTAGACACAATCACCAAACATTAACATTTGCCACATTGGCTTCCTCTCATGCTTTCTGAACACTCGATATAGACACACTTAGGTTTGTCCTCCCTCTGGTTCATTTGAGGGCTAAAGACATCATGAATTCTAAATATTTCATCACATATGTCCCAAGAATAAAGACATTGCCTGATATAACCACAGTATGCTCACTCAGTAAAACTTTTATTTGGATACTTGTTTTATATATTATGTAATAGTAATGTATATTCTCCCAATTTTCCCAGTGACATCCTTTAGAGCTATAGCTATTTTTTAAAAATCCAGAATCCAACCAACGATCATAAATTTTATTTCATTGCCACTTTTGCTACCTAAATTGATTTTGCTCTTCTGGCTTGGGTAGGGGGTTGCCTTGTATGACACTTTAAGGAATCTAGTTGAATTGTTTTACAGAATATCTTCAATTTCGATTTGCCTTACTGTTTTCTTTATTAGATTCCCCACAAATAGGCAGTGCCTGAGTCCTTCAGGGCAGCGCTGGGAAGCCCATGATGACAGTTTGTGTCATATTTCTAAGGAAGGTTTCAACCGGATTTCTTCACAGTGTGTGGTGGTTGAGGGGTACCTTTTCCTATTGTGATTAATGAATAATCTAAAATAGCACATTAGTGGTTGTCTTTCTAGTTCTTTTACAAACATGCTATTTATAATGGGAGGAATTAGAAGAGATTTTGAACATTTTAGTAAATAACTATTGCCACTGATGGAATGTTCTTAAACATTTTGGTTTTCTGAAAAAAGGGTAGGGGAGGTAGTGAAGGTAGGCTTTGGGGAAGAAAGTCGTGTTTGAGACCCAGCACCACAGTTGAACCTTTGCAACTTTAGAAAATTAACCTGATCTCTCAGTCCTTCATTTCTTCCCTAAAGTGAGGAAAGTATAAGTAACTGGAAAGATGATTAAAGTGATTACATGGAAGAATATTATGAAGGGCCGCTAACCTCTCAGCTTCCCTATGGCCATTCCACAGGGGAGGAGAAAAAGGCGCTTCCCAGAATGTGCTGATTATTTGTATCTTCAGATCTGTCCATGAGTGTTCGTTCTTAGGATTACTTTAAAATAACCAGACATTTTAATGAAAAAATGTGGCTAGCAAATTAGGTGCCTTTGTGACTTTCAAAGAAAGGAGTAAAGGACTGGGGAGATTTGGGGTTCTGTTTTCAAACTCTTAAATATCACTTGTCTGTAGTGGATTTGTGTAGAATCAAATTGCCATTTACTCAGATCTCTTCCTGACTGCAATCCATTTTACTTTATTAACAAGGGATTATTTAAACAGTTTATGTATAGTCTGATTCAGAATAGTGAATCATAATAATTCTGTGACCCATTTACATGCATTACTGTAAAAGTTTCATTTCATACAAGTGACAGTTTTTTAAAGTTAATTAGGCTCAGCTACACTGAGGTTAGCAAAAAGTGCTTTGAATTATCAATAATTCAGCAGGGCAGACATTTCTGTATAATGCAGTGGTTTTATAGAGTATTGTGAGATAGTTATCCTTAAAATAAATGGTCGTGAGCATACATCAGCATGGTAGGGTTCACTTGAATGTGGCATGAAGTGATAGCATCTATGCTTTCTGTGATTGGGCAGAGTGTGGGACATCAGTCTTTCTGGCCATGAACTACTAGCCACCTTTGTCCTTTGTGTTACCTTTAGTTAAAAACGAAAAATGAGCCTGAATGCTGGCCGATGGCCACATCGCTCTTAGAACTAAAAATTCATCTGGGAAAGAAAAATGGGATTGCAGATTTGGATTTGTTTCATTGCATGAATGATATGTGACATTTTGTAAATTATTTATCACCGCAAGGATGGCGGCAGTGGCTTGAACATTGTTCTATCAAATGAAAACAGAAATCCCATTAGTAGGAGGGCTGTGTTTTAGCTAGAATCTATCAGGGGAATGTTGTCACTTTAAAACCAGATTGTTCTTTTAATTGCTATTTAAAGGAACAAAAGTGTTCCCAAGGTACTGCAGTTGAGCAGTTGCAAGTAATAACTATGGATCCATAATTATGCAGTGCTGATTATCTAGCATTTAAAAAACTGTGGCTGGAATCAGTGACCAATTTGTTGTAGCTTGTCTTTTTTGGTTTTTCTAGTGCAGAATGTGTTATAATCTGCATTTTAACTGGGCTGCAAAAACACGTTTGCAATAGCTAGCTCAAAAAGTAGAGCCTGGGCACATTGCAAGAACAAATTAAGCTGAAAATAAGGGCAAGATAATGAACACTCCTGCTGTAGGATGAAATTAACAGTCATAGTAAACAATTTTGTCAGTGCTTGGTCATGAGATGAACTCTCGATTTATGACATGTCACAGGGAACCAAGACATTCGTTGAAGTCGTTATAACCATTTGAAATACTATCTTAAAGAGGAGGTAGATTTTTTAAAAACCAGCATGTGCTGCTTTATTCAGTTAGCAAATGTATTTTAAGTCCCTTCTATGAACCAGGCAGTGGATTGGGCGTTTGGGATTGAATGGCTGAACACATGAGGTTTATTCTATGTGGATGTATTGTTAAAAATGAGACCTAGCCAAATCTTGGTTTTGATTCACATTTAAAAACATTTGTGATTATGCTGGGATTTCTTGCCCTGAATTTTTGATTTTCAAGATTCAAATACATGGACATCATAGTAGCATTCAGATGCCTTGCAGACAACATGTGGGAAGGCTTGGAGCATGCAATAAAATTTCAGATTTTTATGCAGTTTTGGCTGTTCAAAATAGTGTGACCAGATCTGTAGGCACATTCAGCTATATTTATATAGAAGGGAATGCTAGCATTGCTAGTAGTAGTAAATAACAATGGAGACACTAAAATGTATGTAGATTTATACATTGTTAAAAGCTATTTCCATATGGAGAGTTAAAGAGTGCTAGAGGGTTAGACAAATGTTTTCTTGTTTCTTTTATAAAATGGGAATGTCAGAGATCAAAAGTTTTATCTCCTTTCTGTTCTCTGGTGTGGTTTCCTTTCCAAGACCTTGGTGCCAGGAAAGCCTTGTTTATGGTCTTTCGATCTGGAATTTTAGTTCTTGCTTATTCTTTGTTAGTATATCACTTTAAAAGATACCACATTTTAGCTCTGGTGTTTAGTAGGTGAATAATGGTACCTGCATCACATTTGGTGAAGTTTACTTAAATAATCTGACTTGACTGGAGGATATTCAATAGTTGTATTACAGGCATACAGAGTATGGGAATCATTGAGATTTCAAGTGAATCTTTAATAATGGCCTTTTTAGAAGCTTATATTAATAAGCCTTATAGCTCTTAGATTTCATCAAACTAATAAAATTTACTTCTTGATCTTAAATACTATACTTCGATATACAGATAATGCTTTAATATCAAGTATTTTAAGATAGTTTTAATTATAAAATCTTTCTTTGCAAATCTAATTCAGCAGATTTTCTTTGTTCAAGAAATGTGCAAGTTGCTTATGATCTTAGTGTCTTGTTTTATATTTTTAAATGAAAGCTAATTTTTTTTTTTTTAACTTTGTCACAGCCCCGTGCTGATCCCATTCCAATATGTAGCTTCTGTTTGGGGACTAAAGAATCTAATCGTGAAAAGAAACCAGAAGAACTCCTGTCCTGTGCAGATTGTGGCAGTAGTGGTAAGTTATATGTTTATGTATTTTGTATAGTGGCTTATTATCCTAGCTTTAATGCTACATAAGTTTTAAAACTACATGATACTTGTCATTTAAAGCAATTACTTGGTAGAGGGCTTGGCTTTAAATGTAAAAAATAAATGGAGGTGGAGGAGAAAACATGAGTATATTAGCACTGACAGGTATCAGTATTTCTAATCAAGGTTCACCTTTTACCAACATTGATAATTCAATGCAGAGGCAGATGTGGAAGATAAATTCAGGGAGAGGTATTTGTTTACTGAGTCCAGGTCTCCCTATGTTGCTAAGTCTTGCTAGTGTTCCTGGGTTCAAGCACTCCTGCCTCCGCTTCCTAAGTAGTGGGGACTACTTGTGTATACACGCCTCAAGGTAGAGAATTTTAAGCTTTCAAGTCAAATGAATTTAACCTGAATCACTTGTTTACTGTAACTCGAAGTCTTAGATTAAGATACTTGAGTTGGAGTCTATAGTATTTCTGGTCATGACACCTACTGGTTAAATGTGATATTACAGCACAGCTCGGTGTGACTCCAAATGAAAGGACAGGATTCTGAACATTTCACCAAAAGAATCAAGAAATCGAGAATGAAAGAAATTCTAATTGCCTAGCAGAAGATGGCAAAGGGTTCTCTAAGCAGAAGATAGTACAAAAATGAAGGAATCTCTGGGTAGGAACACTGAGCTGTTGACAAATTATAGAACCTAAAATGGTACCTTTGCCTTTTCTTACTATGAAGTTTTTTAAATTATGTTTTTAAAATTTCCAGTTTCATAATGGAAATATAGAAGCAAATTGTGCTTACATTTTAAAATTTTCTTTTACTTGCAATTCTTCCTTTATGTTAAGCAGGTAGTCTGCTCGAGTCCCTCTATCTATCTCTCTCACACATTTCAACAGATGGAATAATAACTGTTAGGCTTTTGGTTTGTTTCTGGGTTTGGGCGGGGAGAATGGGGAGAGCTTGTGATTGAACCAAGGGTTCGTGCATGCTGCGTACTAAGTGTGCACTGTACCATCAAGCTGCACCCCTGTCCAGGATTTCAAAACATCATTTTATGTTAATGACACTCACTTTTTTCTCATCTATTGAAAACTTTCAAGGTTTTGTTTTTAAAATTATGACCGAGGTTGAATGTATAGCTAAGTGGTAAAGCACATGCCTAGCATGCACAAGACCATGTGTTTGATGCCATAGTGACAAAATAAGTAAAGAACAACTAGTAATTCTTTAGTTTTAGTTACCTTTCAGAACAGTAATCCTGAAAGCCAGGTGTTCTGGTGCATGCCTGTAATCCTAGCACTCTCGAAGGCTGAGGCAAGAGCACCATAAGTTTGAGCCCAGCCTGGGCAATTCATCAACTTAGACTTTTTTTAAATTTTAAAAAATTGAAATAGGCTGGAAATGTAGCTTGGCATAAAAACTCTGGTTCAAACCCCAGTATTGCTGCCTCTCCCACCTATGCAAAATGCCTAGTTAAGGCCCTGGGTTTTATCTTCTTGAATCACTGATTTTGTTTTTGTTGTTGGGGGGGTAGTACCAGGGATTGAACTCACGACCTCACGCTTGCGAGGCAGTCTCCCTTGAATCATGAGAAAGGAAAACCAGAACTCATCTGTGCAAAGGCCACAACACATGCTCTTAGCATACACTCACTTCATTCATAGAGCATAGCGGGTAAGAGGAAACTCAACAGCCACCCGCAAACCAGTTTCCCCACCTCAGAGTAGTTATGTAACCATTTAAACCTCAGTTTTCTCATTAGAAAATTGGGAATAACACTTACCTCTTCAGTTCCATGGGGATTAAATAAGAGAACAGAAGTAGACAGCTCAGTCCAGGGCCTGTAAGAACTGTGTTAAGTGCACTGTGTGTGTCAGCATTTCGACTTGTTTGATATTGTCCTCAATTACTACCAGTAAGTCAGAATCTTTTCACCGTTTATGACAGGTGCTGATAGTTGGATAGAGGAACTCTTGCGTTCTGAGGAATGGCAGTATCATGTAATGATTTTTACTCCTTCTATGAAGGTTTTACTTGAGATGCCCTCTGTGGTTCAGCAGCTTCTAGAACTTGAGGCTATGAAATAAGATGTTTTAAATCCTGCTTGAAAAATGCATTCCGACAGTCTTTTTGATGGGCTTTACAGATTCATTAGAATTCTTTTACCTGGCCAGGGTATCATGGATAGTGACAAAAGGGCATGGAAACTTTATCTGTGTGTTCAGTGTAATAAATTTCAACCCTACAAACCCCATTTATGCTGGTAAGGTAGGGCCTCACTTATCAGTTCTGCCTCTCTGGAGGGTTTTTTGTTTTATTTTTTGGTTTTGTTTTCTCACAAGGCTAGTTCTGAATGAATTAATCGTTTTTGTAACTGCTTGATCAATTTAGTGGTATTCTCTTATCTTGGGTTTACCTGTTGTGATTTTAAGGCAGTATTTTAAACACAATCTTCACTGTTTTATTTCTTTATTATCTATTTATCTGGATGCCTAGACAGGTTACAGACATACTTAAATGTGGGAAGAAAAGTTCCCTTCATATATTTTCTTACTGTGGTGATACACTTACTCGAGTTAATATGGAATTCAAGATTGTTATCGTCTGGCTCCTAACTTCAAGGCCTTCTTCAGAGGGTATCAAGGTGTAACTCTAAACAATAGACCCCAGACTTTCTGATGTAATCCATCTCTCTTCATCTTTCCAGATTGAACACCTGCCAAAGGAGAGGCCTGATCTCCTCTATACTTTGAGGTCACCAAAAATTTCTTTTTTACTGAAGCTTCTTTTCATTCATACTTTTTCAAGGTCAAACCAGGGGTACATGGGTGTAGTATTCTGCTTTCTTGTCTCAAAAAATACCCTCTTGTTTTCTAACAAACAGAGCCAAATGGGTTGAGAATACTTTCTACAGGGTTTATGTTACTGGAGTCATCTTTGAGCCAGCCTCTCCCTCTAGTTTCGAGTAGAGAGAGCCAGAGGTTGTGGAGTCTAGGTATGGGTCATAGCAGAAATCTGAGCCAGCGGGCCTGTTAAGGTAGAAGATGCATCTGAGTGTCGCTGTGAACCCTGTTGTGGAATCAGGCTTTTCTATCAAGATTGACTGACACCTTCCTGAGTGTGCAATACCAGTCTGGATTTGGCTACTTCAGTGAGATAAAACTTTTGGTCCTTTCTCATTTATACTGGCAGAGCAGATGAGTAGGCTCCATCGTTTCTCTTTAAATGGAAGAAGGTCAGAGTTGGGCCTGGTAATGCACACCTGTAACTCTAGTACTCTGGAGACTGAGGCAAGAGGATCACCACAAGTTTAAGGCCAGCTTGGGTTACATAGTGAAGTGAGTCCAAGGCCACCCTGAATCACAGAATAAGACCCTGTATATGAATGAATGAGTGAATAAATGAATGAAGCAATGTGGCGGTCACTCAATCAAAGTATGGTCTGTTTTAGGTAGTTCGGAGGTTCTTGTAGTTCTAATAAGGTGTTGTGATACATTGGTAATGACAAAGATAAAAGAATATGATGGACTCTGTGCTTCGACTGTGTCCTCTGGTCCTAGTAGAAAGCTTCATCACTATAGTCAGTGCATCTCCTCAAAGGGGATTTACAGATTGGTCGGTACCCTCAGATGACCTTGCAGAAATGGCTGCTGTCTCACACTCAGAAGAATCCATTGGTTTTAGGATTAAATTGAGACTGTTTGTAATGATCAAAGAAATCCCTAACATAAGATGTTTATGTGAAAAAATACCCATAGCAGTATAAAAGCAAAAAAGGAAGTATCAATACAGCCCCTAAGGAAGAACATTCTGAAATGTGTTTCCCATATGCGCCTGGTTGCTTTTTAGTTGCCTCTATCTGAAGTACCATTTGTATGATGTCACGTTTAGACTCCGCTTAGATTTCCTAGACATGAGTAATAAATGTTTCCTTCTGCTTATATCATAAAGTAAAACCAATTCATCATTTCTCTACTTTTGACATGGTTCTTTGGTCAGATAGTCAGAACTTAACTTTTGTCCTGCAAACGTTTTTTTTGAATGATTCGCTTTACATGTAGTAAAAATGTGAGTTGGGGTGCATAGATCAAGGAGCCCCACAAGTGGAATCTGCTCCCTGTGTACATTTTTCTCTTCTGCTTGCTGGCGATGTATCTGCAAAGTGTCCGATCTGTATGTTGGGAAGGGTAAGGTCACAACCTGCATCCACAGAGCTGTTGTGAGCATTTAATGAAGTAATGATGCAAAGATGATTGGTAATTTTAACACATTAGACATACGCTAAAGATGACTCTAGCCACCAGTGATCAGGTAGTTTACAGATCTATGGGAATGTTACCAGTAGGAAGTGCTTTTACTTGACTTTCATGGATCAGCCTACTTTGAAATTAACACTGTTATATTCTCTTTGCCTCATTAAGACCAAATTATATTTAATTAGCTTCCCATAACTATTAGATATTATACCAAATGAAATTTTGTGTCTGCTGCTCAGATTGCTGGGTGGTTAAATCTTACTTACAGATGAGTTGTGTGCATGTGTGTTTTCAAATTAGCAAATCAAAGATAAGTGTACAGTTCAACACTGCAGCATCATCTTAAGTGGAAGCTCATTGAAATGGGAAGCAGAAGAAAGGCTGCTCAGATGCAGCTGGGAGAGGGGGAGAGAGAGAGAGGCCCTCAGTACCTAAGGGTGTTACCCATGGCTAGAGCCTCAATGTCCCCTTGGGAGACCTGAAATCTCTCCTTAGTTCATCTTTGTCTGTTAACACTGCTTTAAAATAATGACAAAAACCTTTCATGCCTTCGGTTTCTAGAGGGAGCTGATGGGTATGATCTGTGATAAGGATGTATTTTTAAAAGAGCAATAATTTCTAGAGGTTATTGAATAAAAATGCCTGAGTGATTGGGTAGTTGGTTAGTCATCCAGTATCATATAGACTAGATACAGAATCAGTAGGTTGGAAAGCAGACCTGCAATTACAAAGAATTCAAAGATAAATAAATAAAGGGAAGTGGAAGACAAACTTTGCCCACCCCCCAAAAGCAGTTTTGAATATCAAGAGGGAGAAATGAAAGAAATCTTGCTTTTGACCCCATATTTGACTAAAATTTTGCTTGTTGGGTTTAACAGTGACTTTCAAGTATCAAAATCCAGTGTTTACTTTTCAGTCAGTATCAAAATCTAAACCATATCTTTCTGTCCACTCAAGACACTTCTCTCATTCACATTTTGACTTGATAATTTTTTCTCTTGAAGTAGCCTCTTTGATTTCTGCAATGCCATATTCTATATTTTCTCTGCCTCCTCCTTCCATTACTGTTGTTAATTCCTTGTCAGCTCTCTGCCCTTTATGTTTCTTTAGATTTCTGTCCTAGGCCCAGTGTTTCTTTCCTTGAGCATAGTTTCTCCTGATTCCTTACGTATAAATGCCTACAAAACTTGTAATGTCATCCACCCCTTGGTTCCTCAAAGTTAACATCTAGAACAGCTCATCAACCTTGAGTCACTTCCTCCACTAAAAACAGAAACAGTGTTAATAGCAACAACCAAAACCCCCCAACGAAGTACTTGCCGTGTTGGCTTTGCCCCGAGAGATTGTAAATTAGGGTCCTTGTCCTTGCCTATTTGTGTGGTGGCAGTGTTGAGTTTCTTGCGTTTCTAGGATTGAGACCCGTTTTCTTGCTGTCAGATAAAGGCTGTCCCCAGATTCTAGAAGCCAGCTTAACTGCTTGGCTTGTGACAGTGTTCCTGTGTCTCAAAAGCCTCCCAGAGGTGGTGGAGTCTGTTTCCTGCTCTGAAACTTTTGGTTCTCCTTTCCCATCTTGTCTAACCCAGCCAGAAGAGGTTCTATGTTCATGAGGCCTTACTCCTGTTATTAGATCAGACCTGCTCAGAGAATTAGGGTAATCTCTTCAAGGTGTACACCCTTAAACCCTGACTACAAGGTTCCTTTTACCCCAAGACAGGTCATTAATTTTCATGTTGCAAGAATGAAGACATGAACATCTTCGGATGTATACCACAGACCCTATAGCATTTCCTCCAAACGTACCTTTATTTTTGCCCCATGGTACTTTGCCAAATATAATTTTTATTGGTTTGTGATTCCATTGGTTTTGTTTAATTATATATGATATTTCTTTGGTTTTGTTAGATAAAGTTGTGGTGAGCTAAGAGTAATTTATGTGTTCATATAAGAATGAATGAGAGCTGGGTGTGTTGGTGCAAACCTATAATCATAAAACTTGGGGAGGCAGAAGCAGGAGGATCACCATGAGTTTGAGGCCAGCCTGGGCTAGTTAGTGAATTCAAGACCTGCCTGAATGATGTAATGAGACCCTGTCTCAAAAAACTATTAAAAAACAATGAATATGTGAATGAATTCATATTATTGCTATCAAATCTAATAAATTGCAAACCACTGTAATAAAGGAAACTCTAGAGAGACAAATACCCGTGAATTGTGTCACCAGTGAGAACAAAAATTTTAGAGGAAAATGTTGCATCTATGGAATGGCTGAATAGGAATTAAGAAATTACATTATTAATAGTATCATCTTATTACTATAGATTGTTTAATAATATATCAAGACTCAGTTATAGTCTTTAGTGTTATTTTAAAGTTGGCTGTGAAAAATGAAAGTATTCTTAGTTCCTTACATCTTTTACAGAATCACAGAAATTTAGAGCTTGAAAGGATATGTGGCCTAGTCTTTTGATAATATAAAGATAGAGTACGGATTTCTGTATTTGACAAGGCTTAAATACTAACAGTTTGGGATATACGATTACTTAAACTGAGAGAAAGTGTTGAGGCAGAATATTTCCTGCTCTTCATTGTAAAATGACATCCATTAATTTTCAAAATGAGTAGTTACTAAAAAGTCTATCTTTAATAGCGTATCTGTAGGAATAAATAGTAAGCTGCAATATAATGTGAATTAGCGTAGTTACTGAGTATAAGGCTACAAAGTACAAAAACAGATTCTAATGTAGAGAAAAATTTAGTGCATGAAATTGAGGTCATATGTGCCAGTGATGTATAACTTACAGGAAGTAATAAAAAAGGAAGAAAAAGAGTAAATGGTACACTTTTAAGCCAATAGGACCCATTTTTAAGTTTGGAATTTAAATTGCTGGTCTTTAAAACTTACCCGCTTACAATGGGGTTTGGGTTCTGATCAAAGTTGTTCTCTCCCCTCCCCCTTTAGATCAACTCTTAAAGACAGCAAGTGAGCTGTTTGCCATTCCTGAGCAGAGAAAGGTGATTGATACCATTTTTATACAGTATATTTAAGCCTCTGTCTTTCATTCACTTGAATGAGAGAAGCCTTTGTAAAAGAATGGTGTCAAAGGTTAAACACCTCTGCAGCGGTGTCTCTCATGCCTGAGGTCATAATCCTCTGACAGCATTTTACTTCCTCAACATCTTAAGTACAGATGTCTAGATTTTTCCTAACCTAGGAATTGTGTCCCTTTTTAAAACTATATTGATGATTGATTTTGAATATTTTTACTTCAAAAAGCCAGATCTCCAAGAGGGTGGAATTTTATGAAGCACCTGTTAAGCTTTAGGGAGGAGGACCTTTTTGGCAGCAAACCAAAATACATATTTAAACAATGAGGCTGCCAAAGTCAGGAAATTATAAAACAGTTATGAAATTGCAGAATCTGCCCCCACCTTCAGTTTTCTTTTGCAGCTTGGATAGAAGTTCTTTCACATGCAATTTACTAACAGTCACTATTTAAAGACTTGATTTAAAAAGAAGAACTTTGGAGATCTCCTCAGGGTTATGACTGAAGACTGGCAGATTTTAAGTAGAACTGCCTATAAGAGCCTACATTAACTAACACACACAATAATATGTATTTTTCATTATGCAATAATATGAAATCATTCACTTATTCTTTGTTTTTTTGAGACAGGGTCTCTATGTAGCCCAGGCTGTTCTCAAACTCATGGTGATCCTTCTACCTCAGCCTCCCTGAGTGCTGGGATTACAGATTTACACCAATACACTCAGCTCTCTTTCATTCTTAAATGAACACACAAATTACTTTTAGCTTTCCACAATTTTATCTAACAAAACCAGACACACACACACAATAGGGAAGACTTTCTTACTTCCTAAAAGCTGATGGGCTTCTTTGCATAATGGTGGTTGTTAGGGTGTCTAGATGCCTCCTGTAAGGCAAGCAAGAAGATGTGGTGTCTCTGAGTGCAGTTGGCACCAGCCTTTAATCCCAGCACTTAGGGTGCTGAGGAAGAGAATTGCTGCAAGTTCAAGACCAACTGAGCTGTATTGCAAGACCATGTCTTTAATAAAAAGAGCCTTGGTGTGTGGAGCACTGCCAGGTAAAATGTGCCTGAAACAGTGTGAGAAAGCTCACCACAGGAAAATAGAAGGAACCTGCAGAGGATGTGTTCTTGATTTGTGCCATTTGACCCGACTCTTGTTATTTTCTTAAGTCCCTCTGATTCACCATTTCTGATCCTACTTTTATAACTTAAACTCAAGGACTCAGGGATAAGATGCAGTGCGATATTTTTGGTCTTACCAGCAATGAGATGTTCTTTTCCCTCTACTGGAATTCTATTCTATTCTATTCTATTCTATTCTATTCTATTCTATTCTATTCTATTCTATTCTATTCTATTATTCTATTCTTACTACTCTTTCCTCTTCCTCTTTCCCCTCCTCCTCCTCCTCCTCTTCTTCTTTGCATTAGTATTTGGATTAAGTTATGCAGCTCCCAAGTTTGGCCTTTTTGTTGTAAGTTGTAACCATTACATGGAGCACACAGAACTTGTTTATACTCAGGCTTGTTTCGTATATGTAAACTAAGAACTTTGGATTGACAGTGGTTGTTAGAGGTGGACAGTGCTGGAGGGAGGACACAACTGAGCAAATTTGGTTGGACCTTCTGATCTTTTTGTATTTCTGAGTTCTTGAGGTTGATTGTCTGGTATCAGTACTATTAAATGTAGAAAATTAGAGTTTCAAGACAAAATCTAAAGCACCGTTCCCATAAAGCAATTTGCTTTTTGTTCTTCTAGGGCACCCATCCTGTTTGAAGTTTTGTCCTGAATTAACAACAAATGTAAAGGCCTTAAGGTGGCAGTGCATCGAATGCAAGACATGCAGTGCATGTAGAATCCAAGGCAAAAATGCAGTAAGTACACTTTTCAGTAGACCAGTAAATTAATTTTTAGTATTAAAGCTGTTCTTTTTAATAGAACGTTGCACCTGTCTTTTTAAAATGTTAAATGCTTAAGATGTCAAACTGCAGCTGGGAAGTTGGCACTCCATGATTATGTTTTATTCTGAATCTGGTGATATAAGAATTCTTGGGCTGGGGATTTAGCTCAGTGGCCTAAGCGTCTGCCTGGCAAGTGCAAGGTCGTGAGTTTGATCCTCGGTACCAAAAAAAAAAAAAAAAAAGAAGAAGAAGAAGAATTCTTGGCATCTTGTGGTTGGTTTCAGTCTCAATTAGTCTCTAATATGTTATATTCCAGGATAATATGCTTTTTTGTGACTCCTGTGATAGAGGATTCCATATGGAGTGCTGTGACCCACCACTTTCCAGAATGCCAAAAGGTGACCTTTTAAACCACATTAACAATGTATTTTATTACATCCTTGTTAGCTTTGTCCTAGTGTCTCAAAGTTCAGAGGTATGCAGGCTCTTTTCACATTTTTGTCCCTCCCAACTTCCACATGCTTTCGGTTATGAACAGAAGAGTGTAAAAGTATTTAGTTTGGGGAAATACATACAATCAAGAGCTCCAATTTCTGCCTACAAGTAAATAAAACAACCATCTCTCTCCCAAGACTGCTCCTCTGTTAGAATAAAGTTTAAATTGTAGAATTCAGAAGTTTAGAATATTTTGCATCATACTCAGTGCAGTAGAGCTAAGAAAGTTAGCATTTTCACAATTCATGATGATAATGATGATTTCAGAGTTCTCTGACAGAAAGCCATCACAGTTCTCTTGGCCATTAATTGATGTTTTGAACAATTATCTTGTATCTGATGGAATACAGATTTTTATTGTATAAGCAGCCTAAAGTTCTCCTTTTCCACCTTAATTCACAATCTATTAAACGTTTCACTTTAATGCCTTTTTATTATAAAATGCATGCATTTTCATTGTGGAAGGTATAGAAAATACCGGCAGAAAAGTAATTCAAAGAAAAATCAATTTGAAATTCCTACCCTGTCTCCATATACACTTTTACAAAGAAGGGCCTGTTTTTGTAGACCTATTTTTCCCCTCTCAATAATAGCATAGATTATGATAGATTATAAGCATTCTCATATCATTAAAAGTTCCAAACTCCACAGTATAGAGCAGGAGTTGGCAATCTGGTGACTGAGGCCGACAGATTAGCTTTGTTGTCTTCAGACAGCACTTGAGAACTTTTGAGCTCTTCAGGTGGGGCATGCTTGCTTTAGTTTGCCGCAGTCTCACTGCTCCTTACTGTCTTACATTCAACTCGCTTCAGTCATACACAATCCAGCTGCTTCCTGCAGGCATTTGATTTTGCAGCTTCATGTATAAATGAACCATAATTTATTCAACCAACTTGCTATGGTAGGCATTTCAGATACTGCCCATTTTATTCAATCTACAGCTATTTCCTGAAGCTGATTCTTTAGGAAGTTCTGAATTGCTGGGTCAGAAACCACGTACATGAATGGCTGTACTGGCTTTTAGACTGACTATCCGTGTATGAGAAAATTTTGTTCCTCCTATTATGGCCAACAGTTACCTTAAATTTGTTGAAATACAGCCTTATTATGTAAAAAAATTTTTTTCTTCTACCAATTTGATGATAGGAAAAAAGGTCTGGTAAATTTTTTCTTACAGTAGTGAGAACATTTTTGTGTCTGATTATGGGGTGGTTGTGTATCTTCATCTGTAAAGTAATTGCTTTTATTCATTGATCATTTTTCTTATTGGGCCTTCATCATTTTCCAAATCTGCAGAAGTTTATTTTTTTAAAATTTGGTCAAATTCGTGAAACTTTTTATTCATGGTTTCATTTTAAGTGTCAGTCATGTTCAGATTAAATATCCATATATTTTTTCAGATACTTTTTTTTTTTTTTTTGTAACATTTATCTGTCCAGAATGGTTTTTTCTAAGTTAGGAAACAGGAAATAATTCTTTTCCTTCCAGGTAGTTTATTGAATCATTTTATCTTTTCCTCACTGATTTGAATTATAACCTTTTTGATGCACTATATTTGTCTATAGCCATGAGTTCTGGTCTTTCAATTTTTACCCACTGTTCTATTTCCCTATGCAGATATGTAGTTTTAATTACTGTGGATAGTACTCCACATTTTAAAGTTTTAATTTTAAAGTCTTATTTTGTATTTCTAATGATTTTTTAGTTTTGGAAATTTCCAGAAAGAAATCACAAAGCAAATATATTTTCTCTAGGAGTTTCAAAAGCTGATTGACTGGAAATTCTTTGCTCCAATTAAAAAACTAGGTAATGACTGACAGGGGCAAGTTTCCATGTGGTAAAGGGAGAGTTGGTGACATGTTGGGTGTAATGCTAGAGAAGGTTTCTGAGATTGAGGTAGACTCAGCTCTCAACTCCCTGCCCCCCCCCCCCCCCCGGGAAATTCTCCTATAGTGATGGTTTCCTGAGGAGAGTAACAAAGGGAGCAACCAACTTCCCTCAAGTTCTACATACAGGCACCCTTGGGCAGCTTAATAGAGCTGCAGTTTATATTTAATATCTTCTCCTAAAATGAAACATTAAAATATTTTTCTCATATATATATTAATTCAGGGATGTGGATTTGCCAAGTCTGCAGACCAAAGAAAAAGGGAAGAAAACTACTTCATGAGAAAGCTGCACAAATAAAACGACGATATGCAAAACCCATTGGACGACCGAAAAATAAATTAAAGCAACGATTGTTGTAGGTTGAGATCTTATCAAAGAAATCTTTTATGTTGTGCTTTAAAATATAGGTGATTGTACCCCCCTTAGGTTCCATTCAGCATTTTTTTTAGCATAATTTTTCAAAGTTCAAGGGATGAGGAATATTTGTCCTCTTGTATAAGCTGTAAAAATTTCTTTAAAATAGTCATTTTTAAACTGCAGTTGGTATTATGGGGTCTTTGGTTGGCAGTAGTTGTAATACTGACTTTTTCTAAGCAGCAGTAATGAAAACAGAATGTAAGAATGGGAGATAGTCCTTCAGCCTACTTTTTCTCTGGCTGAGCATTATAAAAGTTTAATTATATAAATATTTGCATAGGAATTTTAAAATGAGAGGAATTTGTCCATGTCTATAGTGAATCGTTTTTGTCAGTCCTGATAACATTTTAGAAAAACACTTCCGATACTAATTTTGTATTAGCCCTTTTAAAAGTTTCTTTTCCAAATTAGGAGTTTCTGAGAAATCTGCTAATGACCGTTTGTCCCCAAAGAGAACCATTTGGCACATGCACATACGTGCAGACATAATACATGTCCAGTAGCCTGCAGATCTATAGCAATAACCCTGCTTCCTGTATCCTCTTGCCATATAATTGCCTCCAAAGCCCAATACAGCATTTAGCAGGACTTAGTTGGAATTGTTGGGAAGAGATAAGAAGTGAAATGAATTCATTTTTGACCTGTATAGACAGAGTATAGATTTGACTATCAGCTTGAAGTGCACAGCTGACAAATGAAACCAGTACACTTTGGATATCTAAGAGTTCGCCCATTAGGCTGTCACCATCTCTATAGCCTTAGTGAAAGGGGCCATTGTGATTTAAAAGTGAACAGGTGCTCTACCTCCACCTTAAACGAACATACAAATCTTACTCGCTTGCTATATAGTTTCCTAATTTTTCCTGAGGTAATTCTTTATATTAATCTACTCTCAGGAAAATAATATCTTCCTGTACTTTATCTCCCAAGGAACAAACAGAAAAAGGCTCTTTTGTAGAGTTCTCTATGAAAAGGTAAAATCCTTTAGCCAGCAGACATTTTAAAATTGATTTTTATGTTGTTAGTTTTTAGAGACAAACATAAAGCATACTTATAAATAAAATCTTTCATATTAGCATCATTTGAAGTAGAAATTATATGTTTTTGCATTCATCTTATGTAAGCATTGTTCTTGAAATGGGACTGTATCCTTGGGGCCCAATTAAAAAAACCAAATTAGGATATAAACTTTCTAAACAAAGGATAGAGCTGAAAATTGCATCTGGCACCAGTCCGAACTTTTTGTTTGTTCAAATTGTCCTTTGAGCTTAGGAATTTTTAAGACAGTCTAGGGAGTTTTCCTTTTCACATGCTTTATAAGCATGTTATCCTTTCTGGGGCAGCCAATTTCAGATCCAGTCCAATGCAGCATTCTGATGTGAAGCATTTTTGTGGGATGAGTTCTTTGTGGGTGGCCCACACGGAATCATCGAGTGGCACTAGAGATCTCTAGCACCCGCCTGATTTGGTTGGACCTATGGCAGCAGGCAAAGCTCCTGGCAGTTGCACCAGCTCAGTGGAGCCTCACAGAAATTAAATCTTTGTGTACAAGATAACCCCTAAAATGTGTTCTTTTATTTATAACTACTTTAAGATATTTTTGTAATTCAATATCATACCATTTTCAGGCTTCCATTTCTCCATTATTAACCTTCAGCTAAATTGACAAGTGCATAATTCTGTCCCAGTATCATCATAATTCACATGCAGATGTTTCTATTGTGCAAAATTCTGCTATGAAATGGGTAACTGCCCAAGCCCCGGCCTGTGGGGCAGGCACCTGTGTCACAACAGTGTGTGTTGAACCCAGCATCAAATGAAGGGAAATAGCAGTCAGAATCCGGCGCCAAGTGTCTGATAATGACCATGGTAAATGTGCTGCTTCTTCACCAGACTCTCCATGTCATGTCTGACCCGCTATAGCTTTCCTTCGATCATTTCTTCAGTTTTTTGCTATTGTTCTCCTTTTTTCAGCAATATTTTATGCTGTAATTAATTGTCTTCTCTCCTAAGAGAGTATTATTGGCTACCTTATCCTAAGCATAAACTGGTAGAAGAGGATATCTTTTTTTTTCTTAATTTTTTAAAGTACAAATTTATGGACATATTCATTGTATTTATCTGAATTTCCAAATTATGTTAAAAATTACTTTTAACTAGAGATTAAATAAACTTGCTCTTTTGCTTCTGGATAACACATGACTGACTTCCTCCAGTACGTTAACAAAGACATTTCAGGAAATCATAATTATTTGTGACAACACAGGGATAACTTTTATTTACTTATAATGAAACCATTAAGTGTTCTTCAGTCTGTCCATAATTTTCCTTCCTTATGTAGCCCTTTGGTCCAAATGATTTCTTCCTGTACCTGCTGGATGGGCCCTGGGAGAATCATGACAGGCAAACATAGTTGCCGTCACCTTTTTCACCAGAGAAACACCTAGGTGGTGGCACATACACAGAACCAGTTCTTAGGATTTCAATTCAGTCTCTGACGTTTAAGCACATTGACTATGCATCTAGTTGCTATAAACTTGTTTTTAGATACCTTTATAATTCTATTATTAAATGCTGATACTATTCTCTAAATTTTTGCCTAGGTCTGTAACCAGTGATGAAGGATCCATGAATGCATTCACAGGAAGGGGGTCACCTGGTAGGGGTCAAAAGACTAAAGTCTGTACCACACCTTCATCTGGTCATGCTGCATCTGGGAAGGACTCAAGCAGCAGATTGGCTGTTACAGACCCCACTCGGCCTGGTGCCACCACCAAAATCACCACCACCTCCACCTACATTTCTGCCTCTACACTTAAAGTTAACAAGAAAACCAAAGGGCTCATTGATGGCCTTACTAAGTTTTTTACACCATCACCTGATGGTCGCAGATCACGAGGTGAAATAATAGACTTTTCAAAGCACTATCGTCCAAGGAAAAAGGTCTCTCAGAAACAGTCATGCACTTCTCATGTGTTGGCTACAGGTACCACACAAAAGCTAAAACCTCCACCTTCTTCACTTCCACCCCCAAACCCCATCTCTGGTCAGAGCCCCAGTTCACAAAAGTCCAGCACCTCCACTTCTTCTACCTCTCCCCAGAGTTCTTCCAGCCAGTCCAGTGCGCCCTCCTTTAGCAGTCTTACCAATAACAGCCAGCTGAAGGCACTCTTTGATGGACTTTCTCATATCTATACCACTCAGGGACAGTCTCGAAAAAAGGGACACCCAAGTTATGCACCACCCAAACGTATGCGTCGTAAAACTGACTTACCTTCCACGGCAAAATCTAAAGCCCATTTCTTTGGAAAAAGAGATATTAGAAGTAGGTTTATTTCTCATTCCTCCTCTAGCTGGGGGATGGCTAGAGGACGTATTTTTAAAGCAATTGCTCACTTCAAGCGAACGACTTTCCTTAAAAAGCACAGGATGCTAGGCAGATTAAAATATAAAGTGACCCCTCAGATGGGGACCCCCTCACCAGGGAAGGGGAGCTTGGCAGACGGAAGGATTAAACCTGATCAGGATGATGGTAAGCAAAAGGTCAAAGCTCCAACCAAACCTGCGCCCCGTCCCTTTCTCCCCAACCCCAAGAAAAAATAAACAAATTCCTATTTGTCACATAGGTCTTAGCTATTTCTCTCGTTCTCACTTCACTTTCATACAGAAGCAGTGAAACTTTGACCTTTTTCTGATGCTGACTAAACCTCCAAAATGTTGTTTTTCCAACTAATACTCTCCCACCTTTTATAATTTATTTCCATTCCTAGTGACACTAGGACCCCAGATGCCTCAATAGCGTTGCTTATGGCTTTGTAGTCCCGCATGAGTAGACACTGTCATGCTTCTGCCATGTCCTCTCCCATGCTGCCTCTTCTGCCGCAGCCACTCCGTCGCGTGCTGTTGCGCCTCCAGCGGGGGGTGTTCAGCTCATCATCTCCCTCTGCTCCGTTGCTTTCTCATGACAAAGTCCATCCGCTTCCGTCTCAACAAAGCCTGATCTGTGATTCTGTGAAGTGTGCATTTGGATTTGAGTGTGTCTGTGTGTGTATCCACCATAGGGAGAAAACAGATTTCCTAATTTCATTAAATTGGCCCATGAAATTTGCTACCGTGTATGAAACAAAAAGCAAAAATGTATCATTTGGAAAAAGTGGTAGATTTTGTTATCTCAAAACCAATTATGGGAATGCTACAACTAGACATTGATTTAACTTATGGTCTTCTGTGGAAAATGTGATTTTGTTTTATATTGCTCTGACTTTGCCTTTTTTATTAAATAAAGTTGTAAAACAATGATCTTGACAAATTCAGACAAATTTGGCTATAATATAAAAAGGATACTGCTGGATCTATGAGCAGTGTTTAGAGATAGAAGCTTACTTACAAAGCTCAAAAAAGAAAACAAGTGATCCCTATTTGCCCGCTATGCTAATTTGCTACCATTATGGTAATATACACTGGTTACTTATGATTCAGCTCAGTGAATACACTTTCTGCTGGTTTTAAACGACAGATACGGAAATAAAAATAAGCATCAAACAAGAAAATACAGATGTAAATGTGATTGGAAACAAGGATGTCGTTACTGAAGAGGATTTGGATGTTTTTAAACAGGCCCAGGAACTGTCTTGGGAGGTAAGGACGGGGCACCACATTCTAATAAGAGTATCACGTGGCTCCTCCTGGGCTTCAAGATTACTGTGTTGATTTCATGGAATTTGTGTGCTTATGGACTGATAGACACTAGGCTCGTTTTTTTGACTATATGTCCCAAAGCAATGCATTGCTAGAATTGCCTTTCTCCAAAGCAAAAGACTCAGCTGGCCTCACCAAATAGACCACAGTAGTGCTAGTTGAGACAGATTTTTGAATAACACTTCTAGGTATGAAAAAATAGATTTCTGATTATGTTTGCCTTAACTTAGAAAATGACAATTTAAAATTATCACGAAAAGAGCATCGCCTTTCAATTTACCGATGCTTCTCCCGACACAGATGGCTAGCCATATGAAAAATGTCGCATATTTTTAACTCTCTGGCATTGATGAAAGCAATATTGTGTTTCATAAATCATTGAAGTCATTTCTATTTTCACTGTCTAGTAATTTCTTTACATGATTCCAGTTAAAATATTAACTATACGTAAGTTACTGACAACCGAACATTGAAAAGTAGGGGTGTTGCATGCACTTCTTAGACACAGATCTCTTAGATTATTATCAGTTGTTTATGTTAGTAGGCTACATTTGATGTCTCTGGCTATATTGCCAGGTACACTTCCCCCATCCCTGTTGTGTACACAGGGCGGTATGTGTGCTCTGTGGGCTTGTGAGGTTACTCTTAGTAGCAGCCAAGAGGGCCAAGAATTTGGGATGCTTTTTATTTTAGGCACTGTTGAGTATTCTCATTCCTAATCCTTTCCCTAACAGATGCTTTGGTGAAGATAAATGTCAAATTTCCCCCAATCATTGATTGATGCCCTTAAATGTTAGCATTTTTCCGCCTCTTCACATTCATGTAGATGTACAATGAACAACAGGCTATTCTCTCAAAGACACTATTGCATGGGAAATCCTTTGATTGCAACATAGTAAAATTAGCTCTTTTTGTTCAAGAAATATTTCTTGTTCTGTAACAGGCAGTGTACTAGATGCTGAGGGTACCACAATAAATCACGCAGACGGATTTTTGACCTTATGTATCAATACGTGGCAATTAGTGAAATATGAAGTGAATATTCTGCACCTTTCACAACCGATTATTTAAAAACAGTTGGAGGTCCCGGGATATGGCTCTGGCACAGTGCCTGTCTGGCAAGTGGGAGGTCATGAGTTAAAAAAAAACAAAAACAAAGAAACAGTTGAAATAAATATTCAGTGGAGGAACAAGGAACCATACACGTCTATATTACCTGTATCTTGTAATCAGAGTTTTAATGCATTGTGACTGAATCAGTCATGTTCTTTTTTTTTTAAATATTTTTATTTTATTTTAAAAGGGGGTAAAATTAAACACAACAACAGAACAGAACAAGACATAAGAAAACATAAATTTCAAAGCTAGACAACCAGAGATCTTCACTATCTGTCATATTGTCTCTTGTTTTCTTCCAAATGGTTGTCCATATCTTTGCATATGGGGAGCTCATACTAAATAACATAGCCAAATCAGTCATGTTCTTAGCATATTTATTTATGTATGAATTTTAAATTACTTTATGAGTGTCTATACTGCTTTTTTAACAACATGCAAATTCACAAGGTTAGTTTTCTGGTTTTGATAGGTTTTGGTATCCTCTAGTTTAAAAAAAATTAAAAAACTGTGACAACTGTACTCTTA
Organism: Dolichotis patagonum; assembly: GCA_004027295.1. NCBI lineage: Eukaryota > Metazoa > Chordata > Mammalia > Rodentia > Caviidae > Dolichotis > Dolichotis patagonum. The sequence continues at coordinate 28,638 of PVJX010003455.1, read as the reverse complement.
CAATATGTATTTTATAATCCCCTTTCCCCTTACCAGAAAATAGAGTGTGAAAGTGGGGTGGAAGACTGTGGCCGGTACCCTTCCGTAATAGAATTTGGAAAATACGAAATCCAAACCTGGTACTCCTCGCCTTACCCACAGGAATACGCAAGGTAAGGGAATAGACCTGGCAGACCGCGCATGGAAGGATAGAAAATTCTCCATTCTAAAGCAGGAATTAGATACTTTACTTCTTGGTTACAAAGGCAATAAAAATTTCTTCTGGAGCTGGGGACATAGCTCAGCAGCACAAGTGCCTGTCTTGCAAGCACGATGTCATGAATTCAATCCTTGTTACCTGGGCTGCTCCCCCCCACCCCGCCCCCCAAAAAAGGTAAAGCGAAAAACTTGTCCTGTGAGTTTCTAGATCATGCTTTCTTTCTTTCTTTGCTTAATAGGCAGATGTTGGTTTTTATAGGAAACCAAGTCAGGAAAATAATTCTTTAGCCATTGTAAAATACTTGGTAGAGTTTCATTTGCCTTCTTTATTTCTCTATGTAGAATTTTAGTTGTGGGTTATGGAATTTTATTTTTAAAGTTTTTCTTACATCAATTTAGCAGAAGAAGAAAGTAGGTGAAATGGGTAGCCTTAGAAGATCATTTTCCAAGTATTTTCTTTCAGTGGCATTTGTGAATTACTAAATATGAGAATATTATAGTATCAGAGTTTTTTCATTTGTCTTTAGCCAGGCTTAGCTCTGAGACTGTCTTTGGCTAAGATAGCCTTAAGCATCTGTATATTGTGAGTAGATTTCTCCCATCAGATATATCAGGGTACACTTTTCATCTTCTCAGATCTTTAGCTTTTGATGCTATTGAACTTGCTTTTTCATTCTAGAATAGAATGTTACACCTTCCCTTGCCAGTCTTGAAGTCTGGCCAGTCATGAAGATGGGAAAGGTGTTGAAGTTGAATGGAAAACTAAGCTATTCAGCTTGATCACTTAACTGTGTGTTTTTGAATATTTTAAAAATATATATGAGCCAAGGATTTAGCTCAGCAGCGTAAGGGCCTGCTTTGCAAGCATGCGGTTGTGAGTTCGATCTCCTGGTATCACCCACCCCTCCAAAAAAAATGCTGAGGCAGGAGGACTGCTGTGAGTTCAAGGCCAGCCTGAGCAACATAGCGAGTCCAAGGCCAGGCTGAACTACATAGCAAGATTCTGTCTCAGATAAACAAAAATATATATGAGCTTTAATGTGTATGAGTAACTCTAGGTTATCTGCCTGGGGTTTTATTTTTTCAAAATTTTATTCAAAATTTATACTTAGTTACAAAATTGGGAATTCCTATTATCTGTGTCTGTGTTTCTTTCTTCAAAATCCCATTCATACACCCCAAAGCCCTTGAAGTATATCTAAACATTTTCTTATAAATACCAACAGTAGTTTCTTTGAGCATGAAGAGGGTAGGGTACAAATAAAAATTGACCTTTTTTGGTTTTTAAAGCGAGTAATCTCACAATGTAGTTAAGACTGGCCTTGAACTTACTACATAGCCCAGAGTAGTAATATTCCTTCTTCAACGTCCCAATGACTGCTTATAAATATGTTACCACTCCCAGCAAATGTTGTAGTTTTTAAGGTTAAAAAAAAAAGTCCACCTTGGTCTGAGAAAGGTATTTTTTATTCAGACAGAACTGGTAGAAAACAAATCAGGTCTTCTGACTTTCAGCCTTGTAATTACTGCTTTAGACAATAAATCTAGGATAACTTTAATTACCTCATTCATAAGTGGAAATGGAAGCAATTAGGACTGGGACTAGGACTTGTCTCATAAGTATGCAGATCATTTTTTAAAATTGAGACTTCACTAAGGAAAAGATCATTGTAGTTATAGCACTGACCATAAACACTTTCTGAATCCTGAAAATACACATGGTTACATCACAGCATGTGACCTCCTTGTTGTTGATTTTTAGAGTGGTGGTTCCAATCTGAAAACTGCTTTCTAGGACATTTCTAAGGAGCCCAACGATTTGGTTACAGTTTAAACACAGCTCGTTATGTATGGATTGTAATGACAAACAATATAAAGTTAGCTTTACATTCTCTTTACTACTGGCCTTTAATTTTTTTTTTTGCTTTTTATAAATTATTTCAAATATTTTCATAGCCTTTATATGACTTAGAGAAAATTAACCAATAATTATTCCTCTCCCTTGAGCAGTATCATCAGTCTGATAGAGTTTTTGACTTTGAAACTTTTAACAGATTACCAAAGCTTTACCTGTGTGAATTCTGTCTTAAATATATGAAAAGTAAAAATATTTTGCTAAGACACTCAAAGAAGTGTGGATGGTTTCATCCTCCAGCAAATGAAATTTACCGAAGGAAAGACCTTTCAGTATTTGAGGTAAGAATGTGTAAATAAAAATCTCAGCATTTTGAAAGCTGGTATTCCTAATTGTTGACCATGTGCTTGTGATTTGTGTATAGAAGCTACAAAGTATATTTGATTTTTGGCACCGAAATTCAGACCATTCTTTAAAATGTCTCCATGTTTCAGGAATTTTTAACTGTGTTAGGCAGCCATTTCGCTCACTGGAGAGTCCCCACTCCATCACATTAACTTTTTTGTCTTTCCCAAACCCTGTCTGCACCACATATATTCACCAGTGAATTTATGATCTCCTCAGCTCTTTGTAAATTCTACTTTCTTTGGCAGGAGAATTAGCTTTGTTCGGCAGCTCCAGCCAATGTCTGGCAGGTGCTCATTCTTCCAGGGAATTAAGCAGCTGTACATATCTCCTCAATACACAACCACCTGTGTTTCCATCCAGTTCTTGGCAGGGTGGATAATCCTTTTGGTGAGACCCCAGCAGATGTTGGGCCTCCCCCCATCTGGGTGTTTGGCCACCCCTGGAGAACTCTGCTATTCACAGGAACCCCTTGTGGCCATATGTCTGTCATTTGGGTTTCTTGAAAATATTTCTTAGTTTCAGAAATGATTTAGTAGCAGAAAGTCTTTGCCTCTACATGGTTTCATTATTTAATCATGTTTCCATTGTCAGTTTCAAGGTCCACTCTAGCAGAATCCATCATACCTTGAAGATTTCATGTGTTGCTTTCCTGGCACTGTGTTTTCACAGGGCTTCTTAATTTTCTCCTCTTCACAGCAGTTGTGTACTTCCATTGCCCTGCTTTACATTCTCTGTTATCCCTCGTGCTGAGTTGTTTTTCATTTCTGTGTACCAGAAAAAAACCTTCTTATAGAGCAGGCATATCTTCTTTCTCTGAAATACAGTTTAGCTTTTAGGTTTTGTTTTTAAGTTGTTCGGGCTGAAATGCATTATTCCTCCTCACAGTTCTTTTATCCCCGGCCTGTGGTGTCCTGCTGTCATAGTCCCTCATGTGGACCAGGCTCGCTTCAGGTATCTTGGAACCACTAGTTCTTCCTAGGACTGGTCATAGAATATTGCAAATTCCAGCTGTGACTTCCGTCTTTAAAAATCTCCTTGTTGTTACATCAGACTCATTTGGCAAGCTTTAAGGGAAAAGGGCATTGTTGCTAGGAAAGTTTGATAAGGTTAGTTCTTATTTAAAAGATGAGCACAGCATTTCTTAACCTGGACACTGTTGACATTCCAGGCTAGCGAGCTCATTACTGTAGGGGCTGTGCTGTACCTTGTAAAATGTGTCTATCCACTAGATGCCAGTGGAACCAAAACTGTCTCCAAATGTAGACAAATGTCTGTGGGAATTGAGAACAAAACTGGCCTCGGCGGGAATCACCAAGCCAGAGGTAAAACTAAATGCACATTGCCTGGCTTCCTGAGTGCTGAGAACTACGCACACACCTCACTAGTAGAGGTGATAGAGCAGCTCTCACTTGAGACTTCACATTCCTTGTCTCCTTCCTGGACGCCTTGGATCCTTTCTTCTAACCAAAATAAAATTGAACTTGCTGGTTCATTGTTTCCCAAGGAACAAAGCATATTGTTATCCATAAGTAATTATTAAATAAATCAGCGTGAGTCAGCTTGTGAGGTTGAAGCTCTCATAAATCCAGAGAGTTGTCCCAGAGGGAAGGTAGTGCATCTTGTTAATGGGTGAGAATGGTCAGCTCTTCCAGGACTTATACTTTTGGACCATGCAGAGATGAGGTGGGTGAACAGCAAAAGAAGGCTGTAAAGTTTATTTGTGTAAAGAAGGAATTGGAGTTGGTAAGTACCAACGGCCTTTTTCTAGAATCAGTGTAAATATCAGTATTTTGTCCGATGGTAGGAAACTTTTCTTACACCACTTTACTAAAACAATGAAGTCACAGGTTGCTGTTTTCCTGTCTTCTTCTTATGGATCCCTCTTATATCAGACCTTTCACAACTAATCAGAATTTCACTTTAACACTGTCATTTCTTTATTTTTGGTTGAAAGATATATACATCTGCATTTTTCCTTTTTGTAATACAGTATAATTTCCAAAAGGACCATATTCTTAAATACATAAAAACTGCCTTTAATTAAAGAGAGAATTGGATCTTCTGTGCCTGTTGCCTATATTTGATTATGTTGCTAAGTGTGGGACCAAGGTTTCATCCAAGGGAAATAGTTATATGGAGTCTAAAAATAATTTGTGCAATATGAGAACATGTATGGTCCACAAGAGACTTGAGAATGGTCAAGTTCATTGTTAAAGAGCTCTGGTGAGCAAATATCCATTTCCCCTAAGAAATGTGTTGGGAATCTGCTGTGCTTTCTGTTTTCAACAAGTAACTATGTTTGATCCAAAAAATTGGCATCTGCACCTAGCCTCCTGTCTATAGCCATCAGTATCACAGCTTGATTCTTTTATTTTGAAGAGCAGTAGACTGTAATCATGGTACTTATTGTAGGTTGAAATTCATCTCACTTTCTCTGTATGTATTCCCAAAATAGAAATTTTATCTTTTCCAATTATATTTAAAATGATACTTGGGATAAAACCAAAATGGAAGCCTCTTTTGCTAATCTGTACTTCTGAGGAATCAGAAGAATACAGTTCATTTATTTTTATGTGACGTCCTTTTGAAAACAAGGTAAAGTGTAATGTACTAGAGAAGTATTTTGATCTCTTTACATTTCCTTAATTCAGATTTATTTAGTTCAAATAAAGAGTACATGCTTAATCATTTTTAAGTGGAGATAAAAATTACTCTTTTACTAGTAGTTTGTTCTTTCTTTAGATGTCTCAAAGAGAAATGGAAGCTACCTTAAAATTACTCTAGTTTTAGAGAAGAGGTAGAATTCTGAATTGCCAAGTGACAGCTGTTTTCTGGTTAACTCTATGCTTGTTTAATGGAGTGTCTTAATCTCTCAGTTTAGGATTTAGAAATAAAATTATATGCTTTCTGAAATACCATAGAGAAGAAATAATTTTATATTGAGTGTTATTTCTATGTTAAATAATGTTGTCTGTTTCTTTTGCTAGGTTGATGGGAATATGAGCAAAATTTATTGCCAAAACCTTTGCTTGTTAGCCAAGCTCTTCCTGGACCACAAAACATTGTATTATGATGTTGAGCCATTCCTTTTTTATGTCCTTACAAAAAATGATGAAAAAGGCTGTCATCTGGTTGGATACTTCTCTAAGGTAAAACTAGAGCCAGCATGACCTTCATTTTCTTTTTTTGAAATGTTTTTAGCAGAGCCCAGTTCTTTGAACAGGGCTTTTTTATGGCTGTAATTTGAATAAGTGACATGTTTCTGAAAAGCACAGGTTCTTGTTCAGAGCGCATGTAAAAAGACAAGAAACAAAAGAACACGGTGCCTAGGAAATGTGTGTAGACCACATCGCTGAGTGCTGTGCTGACTGTCAGCATCTGTGTGACATTATAATTGCTGCTCGCAGACCACCTAGCACATTTGATTCTCTCACTGTTAAGCTTATTTCCCTTTCCCCCAGTGGTGTCAGACTTGAAAGATTCAGTGTAATGTAGCATCGAGGGGCGCGTTCTCCTTCCTCAGTGCCTTGCCTCGGTGGCCCACAGCATCTCAGTGAGTTAGAACGTTGGCGTTTGGACAGTTTGGACACACTGAGTGGTGTCACACTTTACTTACTCTCTTACTTCTTGTCATTGTTTTACGTTCTAAGGCAGCCGCGCTGTTAGACAGACCGTTCCTTATCCATCTGTTTTCCTGGGCAGATGACACACTGAGGGGCAAAAGCGCAGCTTTTCTGTGACTCAGAGCATTTTCTCACATTCTTCTGTGTAAAGGCTGCTGAGAAACAATAACTCAAGTGCCTGAAAGAAGATCTGGATTCGGGGGTGTTTACCAGGGAGTGACCTTAACTTTGCTTGGGCACCTTAAGGAAATGGTTATATAAACAGGTGGTAATTAAGAGAGTTCCAGCCAGAGGTGAATTATCAAAGCTATGTACTTTATTTTATAACACCTTTTCTTCATATTCGGTGATAAATGACTCACCAAATCTCCTTTTCTACATGTAAATGAAATATCATGGTACCTTATTTCACCAACTTAATTTGTTTTATGCTTTTTGAGAGAGACGGCCATGATTGTCTTTGTCACCCAATGCAGAGTTTCTAAACAGAAGCCAAATTTTGCTGAACACTTTTGTTTGTAAACTGAATTGTTTGCAGACAGAAGTGTTGATAAACCAAGGCATTGCTGTAGGCTTTACTAAGGTGCCATTTTCTTGGAGAGTCAAAAGATAAAATATATAGGAAAGCACTTCACAATCCAGGCAGAGACCATAAACACAAATCAAAACTCATGGAATATTTTCCCCCAATATTTTAATCTACTCGTTTGGTAAAAACAGTGAAAATGGAGAATGTTAATTGTACATTACAGATTCAAAAGATGCCAAACAGTTAACATAGAGGAAAATAGGAAATCTATTTATATAATTTGCAGAACACGTTATTTTTTATGTAGGTTTGTGAAGATCTTTTTCCCCAAAGAATTAAGAGGAATAGTGTCGTATTTGACCTTCCTGTAAGAGAATGATCATTACTTTGGTTGTTTTTGTTGATATTGGGATAGAACCCAGGAATTTCCACATAATGATGTAGGCCCTCTCCCACTGAGCTACATTTGCAGTTATTTTATTTTGAGACATGTTCTTGCCAAACTGCCCTGGCTGGCCTCAAACTTAGGATCCTTCTGTGTAGCTGCTATGACAGACACGTTCTACTGCGCCCAGCTTTAATGGTCTCGTGGGCTGGGGATTTAGCTCAGTGGCTTAAGTGCCTGCATGGCAAGTGTGAGGTCATGAGTTCGATCCCTGGTACCAAATAAGTAAATAAATAAATAAATAAAATGGTCTCATGTTGAAACATAGACTTCCATGTGCCTGACTTCCAGTGTCCTTAGCTGTCTCCCTCCTGAGTCTTGGAATGGCCTCTGGGTTAGAGAAGTATGTACCGTGACTGTTGGCTCCAGCAGGTTTGCTTCACATACCCATTTTAACTTGGAACAGACTCAAATTTTTTTCACTTTGTCTTCCATCATCTACAGTAAGACTGCAGCTGCAGTCATTACTTAGTATTCCAAAACACTGTTCCAAAAGCCGGTTGTGGTGGTACATGTCAGCCAGCACTCGGAGGCTGAGGCCGGAGGATTGCCACAAGATCAAAGCCATCTTGAGCTACATAGTGAGTTCAAGTTCACTCTAGACTGTGAGATACTGTATTAAAAAACCAAAGCATACATACATACCAAAAAAATGCTGATACTTTCTGGTAGGATAGAAAAAAAATCTAAAAATTTCCCATGTTAAGTGATTACATGCAAATTAGACAATATTCTGACATTTCACTTAGAATATGAAGGACTTTAGCCCTTTGGAGTTATATTAAGCCAGATATTAGAACTTATTAGAAAGACCATTCCAGAATAGCCAAGGAATGGCTAAGATGGGGTTCATGAATATCATCACTTACATAGGACTTTCCGACCAGGAAGGAAAAGAGAAGCACTTAGAGTATCCAGATTAGCGTGTAGCAGTCATGGCATGTGTTAAAGGGAAAGGATCTCTGTTGAATTAGATTTAAACCCCTTGAGATGGACATAGTTCTATACAAGGAAAGTAATGTCACCAGGATGTGTGGTTCCCATTCAAAGTACATCTCTTTATAGATTGAGTGGCCCACTCATCCAACTTTGCAAAGTATAATTGTCCTTGGTGTGCACATCCAGTGATGGGCTATCCATCTTCTCAAGCACATGGACTCACATTATTGCTTCCACCTCATTTGTCTGAGGCTCTACAGAGACGTACAAATGTGTAAACATTGGGACCTCATCTTTTTCACCAAGAAATCTTTAGTTCTGCCCTGTAAGGTTTTTTCCACACTCATTTCCTGTGATCTTTCAAATAGATTCATTGCAGATCTGGGTGTTCTGAAGCAGTTCTTTTATGTGGTTGGTTCCATTTGTGGTCATCTCATTTGTGGTTTGTATTTCACAACCTCAAAAACCTTTTCCAGATCTTCTCTGTATGTTTTGGTGGCTTCTGTGTACTTGGAATAGAATAGTGCTGTCCTAATGCCGTACCCATACAACTAGCAGATTCTTCACTAACTTGCAGCTGTCTCTCACCATATTATACTGGTTGAAGACTATTGGTAATACTTTGGTCTTACTTTGTTTGAGGCTGTGGGGTTTCTTGTGCCACCTTTATGTTTTGTATTGTTTACCTGATTTGAGATGCAGATTGGTTCTTTTTCTGGGTTTTTTTTGGGGGGGGGCTATTTTTCTGTTTTTAATTTTTAAACTGTGACCTTTTATTCCCAGGAGAAATATATTTGTGAGCATTTACCCACATGTCTCCTAATTTAGTTTCACTTAGGCATTTGCTCAAAAAGACAAAAGACAGATTGCTATTGCAGAGTAGTAAATTATTATTTAGCAAGATTGCCATCTAAACCCTCTTTTAATCCACTGGACACCTCTGAGTTTTTATTTTGTGTCTCTCAACTTGTGTGAGCAAGGAAAGCATTTCTTCCATGCTGTCTGTATTGTTTCATTTGGTTCCTGTTTTCTTGAATTCATTATTCCTGCATTATTTGAGTTTTGTGGTACTGTCTTTCAAGAATAAAGAAGTAATTGAGAGGCAAACCAGGAGTTCACGGTTTGTTGTCAGCTGATAGTTGTTTGAGTAACTCATTATGCTGCGTAATCCTGACCTACCCCACTCACTCACCTTAGTGGACTATTTCACAAGGACAGCGGCACATGTAGGAATTGCCCACTTCAGCAGAGCTCTGACATACTTGATCTGTTTCTCCTTCCCCCAGGAAAAGCTTTGCCAGCAGAAGTATAATGTCTCCTGCATAATGATCATGCCCCAGCACCAAAGGCAAGGATTTGGACGGTTTCTCATTGATTTCAGTAAGTGAAGTGCTTTATTTACTTTCATGACCCAGTGAGCTGGTGCCTCTTACAAGAAACAGTAACACATAAAACTTTATTAACCTTCCTTGTTGTTTTTATCAATAGATAATGGATTTTCTGTTTATATTTACATAGGCTAGAAAATCTTCCTCAAGTGAAAATTCTACTGCTCCTTACTTATTGTACTCTAGGAAATTGAGACCAAATCTCTCCACTGTGTCACCAGCTCACAAAGCCATTACCCTAAATGAACCTGCAGAATTGCATTCCTTTCTGTGGTGCTCATGTTCATTATCACTGAAAGAGGCAATTATTTGCCATTAAACCTAAAGGAAGTGTTATTTTAAAAGATTTTCAGCTTTCTCAAATTTTGCCTGTAATCTTGTACAGTACAGAGCAGGAAAGGGATATTTCCATTTAGAAAAACAACTGTTTAGATGGCCTCTCCTAAGCCTCAATAATAGAAACAACTTTTATCCTGTTTTGTGTTAATTTCCTTTTTCTATTATGGAAGTCATTACAGCATTTATAACTATCAGTTTCTCAAGAAAGTTCTATATACATTTGTATCTTCTGATTTTCCTCAGTTAAAAACACATGCATAAGATCTTTGCAGGGAGAGTGTGGGTAACCAGGGATCAAACTCATTACCCACATTTACCAGGCAGGCGCTGTGCTGCTGAGCAGCATCGCTGGCCTTCTGTTTTTAAAAATTGATCATTTTTTTCCTTGTTAATATTGCACTGGATATAGGGGCTGGGGATTTAGCTCAGCAGCATAAGCACCTGCCTCGCAAGCGCGTGGTCGTGAGTTCAATCCCTGATACCAATAAAAAATATTACACTGGATATGTATAAATGTAGGATTAAGCCTACACTTGGCGAACTGATTCAAAATATCCAGGTAACCTGAAGATCAGATATCCTGTGGTAACAGACACTTCTGGCCATGTGAAAATCTGTCATTCAGAATTGTGTGTGCTGCTTATCAGATTGGATTGTAGTTTGATTATTAACTGAAAGAAGAAAAATTTAGCACATCATATAAACTTTATAAGGTATATTACTTTGAAAAACCACTATGTAATTATGCTTACAGAAATTCATGAGGAAATATATTGAATCTAAATCTTTGCTATTAGGAAAATATTAAGTCTGAGGATAAAATAACTGTATAGCTGTTTTGGACTGATTTGTATAATCAGTCACTGAGACATAATGATTATTTTTATGTTTTATAATATTCCTGGTTATCAATTTATTACCCTAGTGTGAACCATTCTTTCCTGACCTAGTTATCTAGGAAGCTAGTTATTCTAAGAAGGATCATCCTTCCAGTTCATCACTTTTGTTTTATAGTTGTAGCTGTAATCATTTCTAAAGGCAGAACTATTTGTCTTTTTTGTTTTCTGTTTTTGTTTTTGCAGGCACCATTCTTAATTGATTATTAACTGAATAATCAGGCATTAAACGTTCAGGCATTAAACTTTTGACAGTGTGTATGTGTATAGAAGAAAGTGAATGTCTTAGCTCAATATTCAAGATCTTGCAACACCTCCTTCCAGCCTGTTAGGTTGTTCCTTCACTGACTGGCCTTTCATCAGATATCTGAGCAAGCTTCCATCACTCCATTCTTGTCCGTGCTGTTCCTTTCTTGACATGACCTCTTCATCCTTCCTTAACCTTTGTCTGTTCAGAATCCTGCCCATAGATGAGAACCCACTCAGAATCCTTTCTCTTTGGTGCTACTTGGATTTTTACCTCGTACCTTTCTTGGCTCTATATTCTTATACCCCATGAACCCCTTGCATTAAGCATCAGATGTATGTGTCCCACCTCTGAGCCCTTCTTTGTGCACATTAAGGATAGTTCACTTAGTAATCTGCATTAGATGTATTTTTGTTCATTTGAATTATTCAAAGTGATATGCTTGCTGCCCACAATAACATTTTTCCCAAAATTAAGAAGTGAGTAGTACTTACAGGTAAGAATCACACTGCAAGTAGAGTATCATCTCTCTTGTACATTATCATCTAGTACTGAGGTCAGGTTCCTGTTCTGCAGGAGAGGACAACTCAGGTAACAGAGACGTGTCCCTGAGAGAGGCTCAGTCTGTGTGGCCTGTGCAGTGAGTCCTAGTCCACCTTGTGTTTTTGAACGTCACCCACGAAGCACGATGAAACTCTTTCGGGATGGCAAAGGGCTGTTGTAATGAATGCCACACCAGGATCTGACCAGGCAAGGTTGTCCTGGGGTATGGGTCCAGGTTTTCTTGTTTCTTTGGCATTCACTCCACTGATACGGGTTAAGGAATGTGGTGAAAGACTGCTATACAGTTGAAAAGGGATTGATGTTCCCTCAAAGAGGGGAGGCATTTTCTGACCCTCAAAGGGTATGGCAACTGGTGTGAAGACAATAGCAATTCAATTTAAAGCCAAAAGAATTTCTTGGCTGAAAAGGCATTAAAGAAGATAGAGTAGGCTGCTGAAAAAAATAATAGCGTTTCCTTGGGAGTTATTTAAAATAACGGTTGTTTCTAGAACTGTTTAATCTAGTCTGTCGCTGAAGAAGGGAGTGGGTCGCATGAACTCTCAGTTACTTTACACATCATCATAATTCAGAGCTTAGGGCAAGGAGATAAACTAGGATTGGAGGCTTTCTAAAATCTGTTCTGGTTTTTAAAGAGACCTTTTAAAGGTTTTATTTATTTTAGTTTTTTTTTTCTTTTTTTTCATGAGCATGGGTTCTTTTGATCTTTACATTTTCAGTGAGTCAAAGTAATAAAGCAGGAAAATTGGGCTGAGGTGGAGCTCAGTGGTAGAGCACTTGTTTAGAGCGCATAAGGCTCCGGTTCCAAAGCAGGTAGGCTGTCGGGAGGAGAACCTTTATTTCATCAGGATTACTAGTTAAGCAGACAGGAAGAAGGTTGTTGCTGCCTGCTCGCATCTGTGACCATGGAAGGGGAGTGGTCTGTAGTATATTATGTGTACATAAAGCACGAAGCTTAGAACTCCATTCTCCTGTACAGCCAGAGAGGTGCATGAGTGGTGCATGGCATTGAATGTCACCCTTGCAGTACGCAGTTAGCTGTCTCTGTCCTCCAAAGACAGCTTACCTGGGATTTAGCAGAGCAAGATTCTCCAGGAGGCCACATGAGGAGCTTGGCCTGAGACCAAAGGGCACCAACTCCCTCCCTCCTCATAAACCATTTCGTGGGGTTTGTGACTTTGTGCCCAGTTTTAACTTGGTGGAAGAAAAAGTGACTGTCATAGGTGAAAATTGATACCGTGTTCCACTCTCCTAGGTTCTGAGATGCCCTCTTCCTTAGAAAGTTGCAAAGTCCTCCCCATGTCTTGTCTCCATCCACAGACGCGTGTGTGCGTGTGTACGCGTGTGTGCGTGTGTGCGCGCATGCACAGACTACTGTCCACCCTCTCCAGGCATCCCAAGAGTTCTGAGAATCATCTGCCCCCAAAACTCTTACAGTTTCTGCTTCAGGGTTTCCCACAGGCAAGACACATACCTACACTTCCTCCAGGGCTCTGCTGGGTACTCAGGCACCGCTGCGTTCCCTCCCAAGGCCCTCAGACCCACCCAGCAATGCCTTATCCATCTTGCTGTTTGTCTCTTCAATTTTGAAATGGTCTCAGACTGTGAGATATATTACCAGAATACTACCGTGAGTTTTTATAGACTTTTCCAGCCAGATTCCCTGCATTTTAACATTTTACCACAGCCACTTTGTTACTATCACAATCATTCATCACATATTGTATATAAATATATCTGCATATATATTTATATTTAATGCCTGGGGTTGAACCCAGGGCTTTCACAGTAGGTGAGCGCTCCACCTACCCATCTTTTTCCTTAGACAGATGCTCACTAGGTTCCACATTCTGCGCTTCAACTCCTGATCCTTCAGCTCTAGCCTCCCATAGTGGTAGGATTTCAGGCATGCACTACTACACCAGACTTCTGAATCATTTCGAGAAGAAATTGCAGAACTATGCACCTCTACCTCTAAGTAGTGCCATGTGTTCTACAAATGTGTTCTCATGCGCACCCATATGTAAATTGTCGAAAATCTTGAAATTAATATTGACTCAGTGCTATTATCTTGATCCCACATACCTTACTCAGATTTCAGATATTGCCAATCTTCAAAAAACCACTTTCTAAGGGGAAAAAAATCCCCCAAGGCAGGACCATACATCATATTTAATTATTATGACTCTTGAATCTCGTTTATCCAGAGAAGAACCCAGTCCAGTGATGAGAAACTTTTTGGGAGTGTTCCATGATGACAAACAGTCTACCACAGCACTTGTGCTATAAGTTCACCACCAATGAAGTCCATTGTTCACTTTGGTTTCTGTTATTTTGATTGATTGATTGATTGATTGATGAGATAGAGTCTCCCCATGTAGTCCAGGCTGGCCTTAAACTCATGTGTAACCCAGGCAGGCCTAAAACTAAGCAATCCTCCTGCCTCAGCCTCCTGAGTTGTGGGGTTACAAGCGTGAGCCACTACGCTGGGCTACTTTATGGCATTTCTGAAGTGTACAAGCCTCTTTACAGTATCTCTCCATTTGGGCTTCTGGCACTTCACTCTGGTGAGATTCAGCCTCCACACTTTTGGTACGATTATCGGATAGTGAGGTTGCATGGTCCTCAGTGCAACTCACCAGGGTCACACAATAACAGGGCAGAGGTGTTGCCTGCTATATGTCTTCACTGAGAAGTTGCAGTTTTCACCTGTGTAATCAGTAAGGGTCCAGTAAGGACATACTTGGGGATCAGGTAAATACCCTGTTTCTCATCCAGTTTTCACCAACTAGTTCTAGCTCTAGGATTTTTTTCTGAGGTAATCATTACTAAACACTGTTTTCCACTGTTCGTTCTATGTATTAGTTGGCATCCTAGAAGAAACAGCTTTCTCTTCTTCCTCATTTGTGAAATTAATTCTATATAATTATGGATGTATGGGTTTTTATTTTCATTTTATTGCTTATAACTTGTTGCTAGTAGCACTGATTTGATGGTTCCAAAACATCAAATTATCCTCCAAAGACAAACTGTTTCAGAATTTCTTAATACAGGCTTTGCTTCAAATTGGTTCGTGTGCCTTTTTGACTTGTTCACATCCTTTGAACAATTCCTTACTTTCTGGAACAGCTTGATGATCTAGATTCATCCCATTCTGTCTCCTTTCCCACCCATGAAATCAGCTACTTGTCCCAAGGGCCTTGGTTCCTTATAGTGGGCATTATTACTTAGAAAACCATCACCTGTGTGTTTCTCAGTGGTTGTTGCTACTGTGCTTCCACTACCAGAGCGCAGAACTAGGAAAGAATGAGTATTTATACATGTTTGACTCAGCTTCATTATCAGGGCATTTATTTATGGACTTCACCATGGACTTATGTACATTAAGTAATTTCAGAACTGCTAACTCATACCTCTGTGAAAACCTAAGTTCCTAACTACAAGTCAGTGTTCATACACAGTTCTTTTTGACTCACTGTATTTAATCAAAATACTATGTTTACATGTTACTTGACTTCGTTTGTTTAAAATATTTACCTTCAATGTGATATTATTCATGGAAATATGGGTAGACCTATTTGTTTCTGTTTGCTTACAGTTTTGCTTCTTTCTGTATCCCTGTTGCCTTGTTTTTTAAAAATTAGAAGGTAAAACAAACATGACTTTTAAATTTGAAGTGATAGTAAAAGGTATACTCAGAGAAGCGTCCCTCCACACAGTCCCTCTCGCCAGTCCTCCTTTCAGCGCACCGTATTGTATGCTGCTCTATTCATGCACTCCCTTGTACACAGCATAGAGATTCTTTCCAGTGTTTTTCTTTTCAAAGATGCTGTAGTGAGTTACCACAGGCACGTTTGACTGACATACTTACTGTACTTCTTACTTACTATACTTGTATCACAGTTGTAGCATGCTCTATATTCTTCCAGTTTAGGATTCTGCGTGACTGGACAGTGGGTGAGCAGATAAGGTTTTTTAATCAGGCCTGCAGAACCATAGTGAGCAGAATACAAACACCCCGCCACCACCACACCTATCAGCTCTGATTTAACAGAGACCTGGAGAAAACCAGCTGAGTCTACCATAGGTAGGACACTGTGGCCCCTGTTGGTTAGAGAGGGCAGCAGCCTCACTCCAGTGTGTGTTCATCTAATTCCAAACTAGGGGGCAGAGAAGGATTAGAATTTACTCCATTCGTTCTTTACCCCTTCAGTTTAGCCTTTATTGATTAGAGGACCCAGTCTGTAGTGTGCTAAATACAACTAATTAAAAGAAGGCGACCTGGATCCTGCTTGGCAGTCAAGCTCACTGATGAGTCACCAGTTACCATGCAGTGTGTTTGCACAGTGTGCCTGGATGGGTCACTAGACAATGAAACACTCACGGCCCAAAGTTGGAATGTAGGCTGGCAGAACTGATGGATTCAAGACCATGACCTCATGAGCAACAAACATAATGGAAGAAGCCAGAGAAACTACAGGTAAAGATTTATTTGATAAAAACAAGAACCACAGAAAAATTGTACTGCTTCAGAACATAAAATTACCTGTCTGGTATTTGGATAATCAAGAAGACCATACACATTAAAGAAATGAAAGGCCATGGACTTGACTGTATAAAAAAATATAACTTCTGTCTAGTAAAACATAGTAATATTTACAAGCAAGCATAATGGGAAAGATACCTGCCATGAACATGCCAGGTGTGAGTTTGGACACCCTTGTGCTCAGCAGGGAGTCTGGTGGAGGAAGCCAGCAGGGGCTGTGGGCATGTGCTGTGTTGCTGGCTGAAACTATAGATACGTGCAAGGCAGCTGGGAGACAGTGTGTCGCAATACAAGGAGGAGAATGGATGTGTGGAGTTCCAACAGCTGACGACTAATAGGAATGAGGAGCTCATCAAAGAAATTGGAAAGGTTGCAAAAGCTGGAAGGAAGTCTGAAGAGAATCGGGTCAGGACAGTCAGAGGAGGTCATCATTTCAGTAACACGGAGACAGTGATCATAACCAGGGCTGACATTTCTAGAGCACTTGCTATGTATCACACATTGTCACCTAAGTTACACACTAGCTTAATCCTCCAAAAGAGCTTTGAGGTTGGTCACTTTTGCCATCTCTGTTGGGGGGCACAGAGACACTGCCATAGATAAGGGCAGGGACAGCTAGGAAACAGTGCAGGGAAACAGGGCCACAAACTGTCGTCTGAGATCTTCCTCGAGCCAGTATTTTGTGCCCCAGAGGAAACTAGGATGTATATTTCAGAGGCCTGGGGTTTAGCTGAAAAGAAGTAGATTTAGAAGTTCCCCTGTCAACTACCAGATGCACAGGAACCTAGTTGGTATTGTTTTTAAACTGGGAAAACTGGAGCACACGTGTGGTGTGTGTATGTAAAGAAGAGAAGGGCAGCACTGGTGGGGAAAATCAAGGCATAAACAATGCTGTATCTAGATGGGGGTTATTTAGTGTTAATTCCGAAATGATATTTCATGAAATACAGCATCTTTTTCATAATGAAAATGTAGAACTCAAACCTACTGGCTAATTATAAGTCTTATGTTAACTTTTTCTTCTTTGGCGTAACCTTGGCCTCCGAGCATATAACTAAAAGTGTAAAAGGATAGGTAACAATGAGGTCCAAAGGTTTATGAGATATGTAGGTGGTTAGTTTATCAATTAGCTAAAATACCAGTTAACTGACCATTTGGACATTTTTTAAATTAGTATTTATTTACTTATAGAATAAGCATAAAAACTTGTCAATGTATTCAGTTCTTAGCTTTCTTTATTCAAAATAATAATTCTGTGGTGTCAGGGTTGTCTTTGTAGAACAGTACTCTACCCACAGGAAATGTAAGTGATTGAATTCGACAGTCACTTCCGGAAGTCCCCTTTGGTGCCTTTCCTGTGATTTTGTTTATTGAGGATTTCACCTTGTCTCCCTGAGATTTGTGTATTATTTAAAACGGAGTCTCTAATACATGCATTGCTGGTAGATGGTTGCTGATGACCCAATTTCATGGCTCCAACTTACCAATTTAGTTCATGTCTTTCAGCTTGGCGAGCAGTGTGTTTTTGTTTTCTTTTCTTGAAAACAGTACTCGCTGTCACCACCACATATGATTCAAGGAAAGCTAAATTGGAGTTTAGTTAGTACCTTAGCTCCTTTCTCTCTTGACCATTAGGTGGTATAACTGTCCCCACCTTCATTCTTTCCCTCGATGCTAATCTCAAGGGTCTCTAATCCAGGTTTGATGACCAGCTCATCCATGGAGATTCCCCAGTTATCTCTTCATCACCCTTGGCTGAGTGCTTGAGAAAGTGACACTTACATAAAAGTGACACTTATATAAAAGAATCTTCTCCCTGGTTTCTTGTTCCCTGCATCTCTGCCTTTCTTTGCTGACTTCAGAAGATGCCTAGAGGTGTGTGATGCCAGGAGGCTAAGCAAGTCTTCTCTCTTACACAGAGAACTTTCCCCATGTCTCAAGTGCTGGCTAACTGGCTTAAATGTTCTATTACATGATGTCTGAAAGTAGAAATACATTTCATAGTTGTTTGAGTTGCCTACTATTACCAACTTCCAGCTTTAACAGTCAATAAACTGTTTTATGTAAAAAAGCTTCCACTTCCAAAGCTTTCAAACACATCTTGAGTAAAAAGAACATTTTACGATGAGCGTGGTGGTGCACTCCTATAATCCCAGCGCTGCAGGGGCTGAGGCAGGAGGATCACCACCAGTTCAAGGCTAGCTTAGGCTACATAATAAATTCAGTCATCCAAAACTGCGTAATGAGACCCTGTCTCAAACCACCACCACCCCACACTGAAAAAAGTGTTTTCAGCAGTTTTACCCTACCTAGAAATGGAATTTTGGATTAAAGTTTTGATAACTGCTAACTGGTATCTGTCTGACAGTAGGCCAGCTGTAAGGAACCAGGGATGTTACCACTCTCTTAGAGTCACGATCAGTGTCACACCAGGCAGATTCTCCTCGGGGCTTGTCTAGGCAGCTCTGTACAGTGTAGGTAACCTAGGGTGGGTTCATGTGGCAGAGACATTGTTCACTTCAGTCTTGGGATGGCCAAAATTCCAATACTTTTTTTTTGTCACCTCATTATGGAACCCTGACAGCTTTGTGAATTCTATCCATGATGGAATAAAGACCACCCTGCACCCACCTGGGACATAGACTGTTCTGGGCAAGAGGTGCTGCGGGATAAATACATTACTTTCTCTCAGTTTGTAAAGACTTCAAAAAGAGGACCATGATAGTGCCTCAGCTATCCTTTTTTACTGGCACTGACCTCGAAACAAAACAAAGCAGCCATGGGCTGACCAGGCCAGAAGTCATTTAGAAAGCTGAGTAGATTTTTATATACTTGCTGATGTTTGTCCATGTCCTTCACCAAAAGGAAGCTTCCTAACAAAAAGCTGTGTTGTCTGCTGCATCGTCCTTTCTTGGAAAGACCTGACTCTTAGCAGGTCATTATTATTTGTTGAGCAGATAGTGTTAAATAATTAACATGGGAAAGACTTTACCATACCTTTTCAGGAAGAAGAAACATGTCTTTATCAGTGGTTTACTTTCCAGTGAAGTCAGGCATGCCTGGCCTCTTGTGAGGCCTGGACTTTTGTTGGAGCCCAATTCTGTCTAGAAGATCGAGCAGAGAAACTCAACCTGTGACATCAGTCACATTTGCATGCAGTTGGTTGAATTTTTCTCCTATCAGATAATTCATTTCTTAATGCATTTATTTTGGAGGGAAAATTCATTAGGTTAGCCCTTGGATGCTGTCAGAAAAGCTGTTGTTGAGCTTTGCCAGTAACTCTCCTCCCTAGTGAGCACAGGCAAGCAGGCATTAAAGAATAGCAAGTTGTGCCTTAGGAATAATCCTCAGCTTCTTCCAGCCATTCCTGCCATAGTAACCGCCACCCCGACACTTGTTGGAGGATATCCGCAGGCTTTTGCTGGGATTTGGATGGCTTGTTTTGATCAGGGTAATCAAGTGTAATGATGACATATGTTTTAATAGGATTCTAGTCTGTAATATAATAAGGAAAATGGCTGTTTTTTCTTATTTTCTCATTATAATATGTTGTACTGAAAAGCCCCTGCTCTTGCTGTGTCATTATATTGAGCGGAAGTACAATATATTTTAATATGCTAAAGATAACATCAAGGTTGAAAATTGAGCCCTCTGTGATTTATTCAGAGGTTGACTGTTACTGAATGCATTGAAATGAGTTGCATGAGGCGGTGCAGCCAACAATTTATTTATGTATCTTTTTTTAAATTTAGCTTGTCATAAATAAGTGCAAATAAATAGCTCTTATAGAATAGTTTGTATTCATTGCTTCAATGAAAACATTGTAAATAGAAAACATACGGTCTGCAGTCTCTCATTTTTTCTGAAAGCTACTGTTTTGCTTTACACAGTTCTGAGTTTTTCAAGTTTTGGCAAGCAGGTGCATTTTGGGTTTTTTTGTTGTTGGTGGTTTTTTTTTTTAGACAAATCTTTTGTTTGTTCAGGTTTCAAACACTGATGGGCTTTCACAGTGAGTCATATTGAAACCCACTTCCGGACAGCTTCCATTCACATCATTAGTGAAGGAATAACCTGACCTTGAGCAGTAAATGGAACTTGAATGACGCCATCATGAAGACAGGAACTTGTTCAGCTCTGGCCTCTGTGCTACAAGCACAGTGCCTGCCTCATAGCGGGTGCACAGTAAAGGGTTTTTGTTTGTTTGTTTGTTTTGGTACCAGGGATCGAACTCATGACCTGCCGCTTGCCAGGCAGGCGCTTATGCCACTGAGCTAAATCCTCAGCCCCAACAATAAAGTTTGACAAGGGAATCAGTGAATGCCTGAGTCCAGCTAATCCTCCTCATTCTGTCAGCATGTAGCAAGCACCCTTCTGGTAGAATCCGTATTCCTCCACCACTTCTGCCCCTCCTCTCTTTCTTCTGCAGACGTGCTTTCCAAACACTGTGCCAGGTGCTGCAGAGGTCAGGATAAAGGTTCCAGTCCTTACCTGTGGGACGTGGGGGCAGGGGTCATGTACCGGGCCCATCTCTCCTCGCCACAAGCACACACAGGGCTCTGCCGTGTGGGAAGTGCTTCCAACTCTTCATGTTCTTACATAGGGATATGCACTTCCATTGTTAAAGCAAGATCAAGAAAGGTTTTATTCTGATTGGTTAACAACTAGTGCGATACCTGGTTTGGGTTTCCAAAATGACAGTAAAGATACTATATTTTATGTAAAATATTCTAAGATGGAAGTTTGCTAAGTCCCTTTGATGGTAATATTTCTAAACAATGCAGTCAGAATTTCAGATGGCTATATGGTATTTTTTTATTTGCTAGCTTTTTTTAAAATTTCAATTTATTTTAAGTAAAGCAAAACATTTTCCTTAACTTGTTTAAAATTGGGTTAGGAAAATACTAGTTAGAAATCTGATTTTTTTTTTCCTTCCCCATAGATTTGTGATTGACATGTTTTCATTCTGTTCTGATGCTACATTTTCATATTTACCAGTATGGAAACCTCTGCTTTGTAATTATTTGAGTCTTGTTTTGGGTTGACATCAAAGATAAACTGTTGGATTGGGGATGTAGCTCATGGTATAATCGCCTGCCTGGTAAGCACGAGGTTGTGAGTTCGATCTCTGGTATCCAAAAAAAAGTATCTTCTACCTTTTGCCAGGGATTTAGCTCAGTGGTGTAAGTGCCTGCCTGGCAAGGGCGACATCATGAGTTAATCCCCCGTACCAAAAAAAAAAAAAGATAAACTGTTTTTCAACAAAATTATTTCCCATTAATGTTTCCAGAGTTCATAAAACTGGTTGAGTGGATTAAAATCATTCGTTATGCCTGCAGCATTTGTCCTCATTGAAAAAAATATGCCATATAGTTACATGGCAGAAAGTATTGAAAAAAGTTTTGCTAAAAGTATGAGGAGCTGTGATAAAGGTGGCCCTTATATAGTAATAAATTTGTATTTGGCCTTTTTGTTGGACAAATTGAGTCATCATTTTAACAGAAGTAGAAGAGTTTGTTCTATACTAGAGAATGTTCCTTCTTGTCACACTAAGCAGTAAGGAAGCAAAAATTATTAGGGTCGTGTTGTAAGGACTCAGAAGTCAGCTTGAAGAAGCTGACAATAAATATAAAGATAATTGCAATTGATTGAAACATCAAATATTTAAATTCACGAGTTGAAAGTCATGGTGAAAACCAAGCCAATTTAGCAGAAGTGTCAGTTCCTTCATTGTCTTGAAAATTGGCAAATGGAAGTATTTATCCTGACTTTATTACATGAAATATACCACCACTAGGTAACCAAGCAGTACAGGAAGGAAAGAGTACATTCCCTTATGGAATATCCCCTGTGAATTAATCAGTGTAGACACAACATCAACAGCTTCAAGTGTCACAAAAAGAGAAAGCTACATCTTGAGCGGTATGAGGGACTCAGGTGTGAGCTGCCGGGGCTGCCACTGTGGAGGAAACCGTAGGTCGGAGCATCCTGGTTTTGTGAGCAGATCAGTTCTAAGGTAAAGAAGGCTATTTAATGGACAAGACTATGTTAGTACCTGGCATGTTTTGTTGATTAAAAATATAAGAAAACAAGGTTACTGTAAAAATTCAGATAATAGTTACTTATGAGGGAGAAAGGAAGGGTTGCTTGGCTGGGACAAGTGGAAGATTTTATATGTCTTTGTGTGCTTTCTATATCCTGTGTTTTGTATGTGTTGTTTTTAAGAAGCAATTCTCAACTGGGCCTGGTGGTGCATGCCTGCTGAGGCAGGAGGATCATTGCAGGTTTGAGACCAGCCTGGGCTACAAAGTGAGCTCAAAGCCAGTCCGAACTGCATAGAGAGACCCTATCTCAAAAAGACCAAAAAAAAAAAAAAAGAAAGAAAGAAAGAAAGAAAGAAAGAAAGAAAGAAAGAAAGAAAGAAAGAAAGAAAGAAAGAAAGAAAAAGAAGAAGCAGTTCTCTTACAGTGGGAGACACCCTGTAGTGCTCACCTTGGCATCCTGTGGTGCGTGGGTTTTGGAACTCTTAAAACTGGACACATTTTTTGTTTCATGTGGTGTATAGCATTTATGTTTTCAGGAGAGAGTTTTCACGTTTCCTGTTTCAGATAAAAAACGGGTACACAAGTGTTTGGCCTAATGGCATCAACACCACGTCAACCTTTACAGAGCCATTCTTGCATGAAGGAAATGCACTGAAATTTCCTAGAATCTTACCCTTCAAGCGTTGAGTCTAGGCCACTGGAGAACAGACTTCCAGTCAGTTTTGCTTCCAGTCCCAGCTCAGGAAAACGTAATTGAGTTGTATGTTAACAGAATAGAGATGAAATGGAGGATTCGGATGAGGAACTGTAGTACAGAAGAGGCATGGAATGAAGACAAAATGCATAATTGAGCCAGAAGAGATAAGAGATGCTGCATCATGAGAACTTTTTATTTATTTATTAAGATCCAAGGTAAAGAAAACAATCCTGGCAGGAATGAGCTCTTAAGTGTTCATAGGAAATTGCCCGTTCCTCTTAGAATAGTGTCCTGAGCAGCTCTCAAATTTATGGCAGATATTTAGGCAGTAGAAACAGTGCTTGAAAAAGAGGAAATACAATTTTTTAAAAAAAAATTAGATTTTAAGAATGGGAATAAAAAAAATAGGTAGTGAAAAGGCTAGACTATCTTTAAAATGTGCTGAAATGAGGCTGTCCTGGTTATGCATTGAAAAAACAGGTTTCCTTTTTACAGAGATGATTCTCTGTTTGTAGATTTGAAGTCTTGCCTTGCGGTTTGCCCAGTCCTGGAACTTTTCCCCATGAAATTAAGAAACTTAATACGATTTTCACTACGAAAGCAAAGGATGCATCTTGAGTTCCCTGACAGCCTTTCTCCCCTGCAGTTTTTCAGTTGCATCCAGTTAAAAATTTGTGGACCATAACAAATGTTTTTAGAGAGCAAATAAAAGGAATGGTGCCCATGAATTTGTTTTAAACATTATTTTTCCAAAAATTTCAATAAATCTTTCTTGAAAAGGAACAGAAGTCACCAGATTTTTATTAGTAATCTAGAGCTTTTTAGAGTATTTTCTTTGAAATATCTCTCTGACACCTTTCATAAATTAAGCATAAACATTTTTTTTAATCTCATCACACATAATTAAATAGCTGTTGAAAGGTCAAACCATCTCAAAACTGATTCTGTATCTTAATCTCCATTCTCCTGCAAAATTACACAGGAAGTTTGTTTCTGTTCTCAAGCAAGGTAATTACAAGAGACAGTAACATAATTTACAGTTTCAGTCTACTCCAATCTACTAGTCCATAATAACACACTTCTGCCTAGTTGTATATACCCCGTAGGAGCTTCTGCATTATACTTTGATTTGTAAATGATGATTGCACTGTGACTGATGGATTGCAGTATAGCATATTGAATTGATTTTTTAAAAATGAACTTCAGCTATTACATTTCTATTTGAGCTTAGTTTGTGGTTCTTGTATTCAGGATTTGCAAGCTAGTTGGCAAAATAAACTTTCTCATAGCCTTCTCCTCACTAAATATGGTATGCTTCTGTGCATCCTAACTAGAATGTCACCTACCTCCTAGTAGACACATGACTGTTGAACACACTACTAAACCATTTTGATCCTTGAAAAGTTGAATGGAAATTCTTTAACAGTGACCACATAATCTGAAAGGCTTACAGGGTAATACTTTGATATCGTGTCTGATGCTGTGCTAATACTAACATATTGTTGTGAAAGTCTCAACTCTTCCTGCTGCTGGGATTTTTAGAGTCAAACTAAACAGTGGCTTATTTAAGGGGCTTAGAGAAATGAACTGCCTACTACTAGCTGAAGGAGGAGTTACTGATGTCTTAATACTGGTAGTGGTGATTTTGCTGTTTTCCTAACAGCTCATCTGTAACGCATTTAGGTTTTGTGATTTCTCTGCTGGATAGCTACATACACCAAATCCACTGACAAACCATCCAGCCACTTAACCAAAAGCCAGTGCCACCCAGCTCTTCACCCCGTCTTAGATGTGTGCAGCTCAGCTTGGAAACGGGCTCAGCGGCAACACTGTGGGCACAGCCGTTCACTGTCAGAGACTTGCACTTCAGATCATGCTTGAAAACATTTGGGAGATAAATAAATAAGTAAAAGGAAAACAGAGTGGTTTGTGTGCATAACCTGAGGACTTAGAGGTGCTTCTTAGCCTTACACTTTGCACAGCGCTTGATCAGCGAGTCAGCCGACGGGCTGTGCTTTGATTTGAGAAGGTTGACTCAAAGACTGACAGCTCTCTCTTGAAGTGTACTTTGTTTGGAAACAAAGGAAAATTTTAAAGAGATTTGTATTCCCACTTCTTTCTTCAGCCTTGCTTTGTGTTTGTGTTTGCTGTGTGAAAGCTCATCAGCCAGAATTGGAAATGCAGCCTACTTTGTCCTATTTTTGAAAAATTACAGCTGGCATACACACGCACGCACTCGGGACTTCAGGGGGCTCCTGGGAGACGAAATGGAAGGGCAAGTCGCTCTCCAAGCACCCTGTCTGCCAGAACCTGTTTCTGGAGTCAGCGGCAGCACCCACGGGGTGTAATCCCCACGTTCGCCTGTTGGATAAGGCTAGACTGGATGCCTGGATATTAGTACAGTCAGCTGACTCCAGTTGCCTTCGAGAATCTCCGTCCTGGAAAAGTGGGCAGACAAGCCCCCGCCTGGCCTTTCAGGCATGTACTCAGAGCTTTTATCACAGCGATGCAGCAGGGGGACAGCTCACAGGTGAAGCACGCTGGGGCTGTATACACACTTGCTTGAAGCTGATGCTCTTGTCAAAGTGTATGTAATGAAGAATTTGAAATCTTACAACTTTTTCATGGTAAATTCTTATTGTCAGGTTTTATAGCTTAGATGGAAAAATTTTATTTAGATTTCAATTTTGACGGTAAAGGGAGGTCACCTATTTAAAAGGCATTTTTTGCCCCTTGGGCGGGGATGTTAATGTAGAGCACTGGTCTAGGAGATGTGAGGCCCTGGATTTAAATCTAACCCAGTGCGTTTTTCCATGTATAAACTGCTCAAGTTATTTTCTGAAGTAGTTTGAAACTCTAATGTGGACTTTTACCTACTTATGATAGGAAATAACTTTTAAATGCGTAATTCACCTTAAAAAGCAATTTGGGGTAGGAAGGTTTGAGACAGTCTAGCTATGTAGGTCAGGCTGCCCTTGGACTCACTGTGTCATCCAGGCTGGGCTTCAAATTTGTGACAACCCTCCTGCCGTGGCCTCCCAAGCACTGGGATTACAGGTGTGCACCACCACGCCCATTTTAAAAAGCAAATGTAAAGTAGTCTGAACTGTGCAAAATCAGAAAATGTCAGAGAAGAAGGCATCACACTGACACGTCTTCTCATTTCTGTCATGTTCAAGGCAGTGGCTCTGCTACTTTATCATCATCCAGTGGAAATGCCTCCAAGTGACAAAATAGAGCTTTACTTAGATTTGTGATAAGCAATTGGTTTCCTGGACACCTTGGTTACTTAGAATTATCTATTAATTTGCTTGGCGCTAGAGACTGAACCGGGTTAGTACTGAGTCACATACCTGTGCCTTTTTGAGACAGTGTTTCAGAGGTTAACTAGGCTGAGCTCAAACTTGCAGGTCTTCTGTTTCAGCCTCCCAGAATGCTGGGATTATTCTAATATATTGGACCAGGAGCTTGCTTGGAGTGACATACCACACACTGACAAATACTCCTCAATGCTTGTTTAACTCGTTGAATCCTCTGTGAAGTAGGTCCCAGTACTCTCTTCACCATGCCTTGCCTCAATCCTTAGTGACTCAGTTTCCCCACTTCTGACACAACCATTTAGGGTGGCAAAACTGGAGCAGTGGAGTTAGTGCTGTGCCCCCTTTTTTAATACTGAGGCCCACGTATTGTCCATAAGGCCCTTCCCTTACTTTTTTCATGGACTGTAATCTGTATGTCTCCCTGGCAGAAGGCTTGAACCACTGATGGCACAAATGGATCCAATCACTTTTATCAGAGCTTTTACCAGTATTATTAATGTAAAGCCACCCCACGGGACAGTCATGCACGTATCAGCTGTGGTTCAAGCAGGCGGGGATGTGTCCATGTCACCCAAAGTACCTCTGAAACCAAACTGGCTGAAATAGGCAAGAGTGCTGGTGAGGCAGGCATCAGTAGGTTTTTTTAAATGCCCAAGTTGCAAATCACGGGCTAGAGTAGAGGACAGGAAAGGGAGCAGAACAGAGCTCTCTCACAGTTTAAATATACCCCGCCTTATCTTCGGGTGAGCTTATGCTGCAGGGGTTTGGGCCTCATGCCATGGGTGCCACAGACGAAGGGGACTCCCTGTTTCTGCCCCCAGTTCCCTGCTTGCAAATTCATCTTTTCCTGGGTGGTTGGCACACAGATTGATCATCCTTCAAGGGAGTGCATGCCCCTCACCCACTCCAAGAGCTGTGGAAGGTGCCCAGTGACCCCCAGTGTGGCCTGGAAACTCTTTCACACCACATGGCAGTACCCAGTGACTGAGACTGTTGTTGCTCACCATCCACAGGGAGGAGTTGAGGGGTACCGTCCTTCCCCAAGTGGCCTTGGCCTGGTAGGGATCATGCACTAAGAAAGACCATGGTGGGCCAGGGACATAGCTCACTGGCACAGTACCTGGTTGGCAAGTGCGAGGTCCTGAGTTTGATTCCTGCTACCAAAAACAAAGACCACAGCCGCCTTCACAGGTCAGCACTGGGGTGTGTGCTGGGAGCCTGTGGGGCCTTGGAGAAGAGACGTCTAAGATCAGGATGGCCCGCGTCCTTCCCAGAGACCTGCTGCAGTCTCTGCTCCAGGCCTGGCTGACTTGGGCCACTTTCCCAAGGGCGTACTTGTGTCTTTAGAACATGCAGGGCTGTGATCTACCTCCGGACGGCTGGGATTCTGCCCGTTGTCTCTGTGGGCTTTCAGCTTGCTGTTCACCCCCTGCCAGGCCTTGATGTGAAGGACTTCAGGGCCAGCGGGAGTTTGGGACACGAAACTGTGCTTGCTGAGAACGTTGAACAGCTAGGTTTTTGAGACCATTCCTGAGGCAGAAATTTTTTTCCATGTTTTCTTCATTTAATTAAATTTATATTTGGGTTTTAGCTGGTGAGGGGAAAGGGAGGGCAGATGGGGAGAAAACTATCCTCAGCAGTGGTGTGGTTTCAGGGTCCTCAGGCAAAAACAGGAAAAGGAAGTTGG
This sequence comes from Dolichotis patagonum, assembly GCA_004027295.1. Taxonomy (NCBI): domain Eukaryota; kingdom Metazoa; phylum Chordata; class Mammalia; order Rodentia; family Caviidae; genus Dolichotis; species Dolichotis patagonum. The sequence continues at coordinate 919 of PVJX010003455.1, read as the reverse complement.
CTCTTCGCAGTATGACTCTGTAGATCAGTTTGTCCCCTTCCTTCTGTGCAAGTTGTATTCTTTCCCTTATGTAAGAGTATTTAGTTACCCCGATGATCATCTTGAGACTTCATTCTCTCAGTATGCTGAGGGCTATTAATGGCAAACACTTCCATAGGGTTACAGCAGTCTGACAGTGCTGTTCTGCCTGCTTGTACTAACCCATTTAATTCTCATAGCAACTGTAAGAGATGAGTGTAATGATTATATGTGTGTTGTGGATGAGGCTCTGAAGCACAGAGAGGTTAAATAAATTGCCCAGGGTCCTAGGGTTGATGCTTGGTGGCCCCAAGATTCTATTTAAGGTTTTTAGCCTCTTACTAGCTTACTGTATTCAGTACATCCATAGGGCTTTCAAATACCTGTGGTTGTATTGTCCAATTTTTAAAAATTCTTTTCCATCTTTCATATAATGCCCAAAGTGTGCTTTAGGGACACCACAAGGTCACAACTATTTCAGAGTAAGACTAGCTTTCCTCCTTTCTCTTACAAGTATACATTGGCGTTTCTTGAAATTTCATGACCTGATATGAAAAACATATGAGAATTCAGTTGTCTTCTCTCAGGCCAGAAGTTGAAGAGATTTGCAAAAATGGGGGTGGGGATTGGGGAGGATCTCTCTTCTCATTGTTATATTTACATTTTAGAAAATAATAGGGTGTCCTCATTAAAAATTATGGTAACATGTAATGAGTTTATTGACATTTTAAAATGAGTGATAGTTCTCATTTCTTTGTAAACGCTATAGATATAGCCCTTATGTGCAAAAACTCTTCATAGTTTAAAAAAAAAGTAAATACAGGTAAATTTTTAGAAGATGAAGACCAAGATGTTACCAGTGCTTGATGTTCAAGTGTAGTTCACAGTACAGGAACTTGGG